>CANSZD010004261.1:2235000-2351196 GCA_947648045.1 Beta corolliflora
AAATGGTGATTGATGAGGAAGGACGAAGGAGTCGATCGGAACTAACCATGTGAGAAATTGTTCGAAATGGTGGAGTGAAGTACAGTTGAGGAAGGAGCAACTTCAATTACTTTGGGGGAAAATGGGGGAAATTTGGCAAATTAGGGTTTTAAATAGTAGGAAATTGGGGGAAAAAATTGATCTTTTGGAGGAAAAAAAAAGTCAACACCGGAATGTTGACAAATTTACCGGAAAATCGTTATGTGGTGTTAAGTTGCCAACAAAAGTATTTTAATTGGTCCTTCCCGCCAAAAAAAATTTTAAGTGGTGTTTCCCCACAAAAAGTCTATTTTATTTGGTGCTTCCCCACAAAAAACCCTTAAGAGTAAAATAGAACTTTGTAGGGGATCGAAGAAAAACAGAGTGCAAGTGATTTTGTACACTTGCTTTCCCAGGACAGCAAAAGAGTAAAATACAGCACCACAAAGCAAGAAATTCGGATATTTGATGCAAAGATATACCTAATGAAGTAAAACATCTTGTTATTCTCATGATAAAGCAACATCTACAAGTTTGTTTGGTTTTTATGCTAGTTATTTTCAAGTATTTCCCACATTTCTAAGAAGTTCACTAGTAGTTACACGGTACCTAGTAAGTTTACTACTTACATAGCTAACTATGTTTCCAAAGTACAAAGTTGCTCATTATAACCAGTGCAAGTGTTTGACAAAATTGGTGAAAATTGAACCCTACAAGCTTTATTAAACTTTATGTGAAGCTATTCAGTAAAACCATCTTCACTATCAAATGGGACCTGGATGGGCTGGATCGGCTCAGGGTTGGCGATGACCATTTCAGCTTTGTGGATGAATGCCAAATCACCAAGTTCTTGCAGGTTGAATCGCATCAGGATGCAATCACTTGGCGTAATAAGAAAACATAGTAGCGGATGTGGTGCAAGAAATGATGCTTTCTTCGGTGACTCCAAGTGAGGCCCGGCGAACGAAGCATGATGCATCCGCTTCCGGTGTCATTCCCATAATTCCAACAGTCTACAAAACTCACAAGTAGTGGACAATCTATGTCGGATCATACCACCTAGATAATCAATTAGATAGACTTAATTTCCAGAATTCAGCATTACCTCAGTCTCATCGTAGTTGTACCACCACTGCCTTTCTCCTATGATGACAAACGTAAGTTTCTCGGAAATGTGCACTGAAGCTGGTTACGTCAAGAAAATATAATTATAAGAGCAATTTAATTAAGGATATGATTTGATTATCTAAAGAACTCACTAGTGCTAAAATTAAGAAATGATTACATACATGAAGAAAAATTTATCTATAAAAAGAATAAGGAATAATTAAGCTAGTTTATCTTTTCCAATTGTTTCGAGATGATCGATCATCTCCCTCAACTCATCGGACAGGATAGCAGCCTCACATAAGCATATGCAATCAGGCAACGGCTTAACAACAGCATTTGGTTGCAACAGTTCCATATTAAACTCAGTTAGAGGATCACTTCCTGAAATAATTATGGCAATTTCATTTGTCAGCAAACTATTGGATCCAAATTTTCTTTCATGAAATTCAAGAACAACCCAAATTTATCTACTACATTTTATGCTCAAAAGTGAATTCAAGAAATGAAAATTTACTAGAAGCATCAACTAAAGACCCTACCTTCATTCAAAAAATATAAAAAGAATTGTATAGTAACATCATGTTATGAAATCTTCTACTACTATAAAAATCATGGAGAGTCCATATTATAAACGCAACCCCTTCAAGCAAAATCGACGCCGAAAAGTGTAGCAGCCAAAAAGAAAATTACAACACAGGATGCATAACACAAGCAGGAGAATGAAGTAGAGATTACAGATAAAAAGAAATAGAATTATTACAATAGGTTTTAATAACATTAAACTTTAAACAACAAAATCATTATAATTAATAACAATAATAATAATCTTACAAAAGAAAGATTAATTAACAAGACCAAGCACAGATAACCAACAGATTGAGTTTCATTGTTCTATACTGTGATTTCGACGATATTTTCGGATACTTGGAGTATTCCACGACCTTCTGGTTTGAAATCAGAGTCACACAAAGATTCAATGGCTTGTTTCACTTTGATTGCAGGGTATACTTTGAAGCTGAAGATATTTTCTGGGTTCTTGTTTGAAGTTTCCGCCATTTTTGTAATTCTTGAGGAAATGGAGAGAAAAAATACAGGGGAAAACAGAGGAAATTAAGTAGTGAATGAATGTATGAATTAATTCTACTACTATATTCGATCCTATGTGTGTATATATACATGAATTAACAAGTTAAAACAGTTTCAAGAATCTAATTAAGGAAGAATTAAATAAAATTAGTTAGTTAAAGAAAATGGTGAGTCAGCCAGAGTTTGTTACATTCTTCTGCTGACCTAATAAACTTCCACTACCTAGTACTTACAAGATTCAACATGTACTTTTTTTTTTAGATAAAAAATGAGTAGATTAAATACTAATACCGTTAGTTAATCGCTTTCTTTGTAATCCTTGCTAGCCTATCTCGCAAGAATGTTAGTGGTCCCGTTCTCAAATTGCTCGGTGACGCCTTGCAATCCTTGGAACAACTCCCCGCATTGTGACATTAAACAAGAATGGTTACTTTTGGTTTTTGGTTCCCGCTTTAAAGCCTTTGTTGCAATAAGGTCCGTCGGTAGCAATTATGCAATTCGACCATCCTTTTCCTTCACCCTGTGTTACCGCCATTTTAATGGCGTTCATTTCAGACTTCCAATGCATCCGATGCAAACGACGGTTGATGAATTCCTTCAACCCATTCACCCGCATGATTTCTACAAATAGCGCCTAAACAAGCATGTTTGGTATTGTAAAAGAATGAGCCATCCAATGGTGGAGCCGTGGAGGGAACCATAGACTTGGATGGTTTTGAGGAGAGGAGGGGTTTGAGTTGGGGACTTTACCCACCCTAGTATGGTTTTGGGAAGAAAACCATTCGGTGGCGAACCAACAAGCATTTTTGAAGGAGGAGTCTATGCGGATAGAGATTTTTTTAAAGATCCATGCATTACGTCTAAACCAAACAGCCCAAAGGGAAAAAATGAATAAGACATTATGAGCTGTGGCAAGATGGGGAATATAACTAGATCTCTTAAGATTAAGTTTAAGCCACTCCTTATAAGGAACATATATAGCACACTCAATTTTAGTCTTGGCCCATAATTCTTTAGGCCGAAAACATTTTCGCAACACATGGTCAGTATCCTTGATCTCAGAGGGACAAAAAGTGTAGAATTTTGGATGGTTTTTAATTCGAATGTGAATATTGTGGTTCGTAGGCAATCTATCCCACCAACTCTGCAAGATCATGAATTTCTTCTTAGGATGGTCTGGACTTTTCCATATCCAATCCCAGCCATCATTCATAGGAGGATGAATGGACAATAAAGCTTTTCCTTGAAGTGAATAAAGCATGGTCTGTCCAAAGAGAATATGTGCTATAAATCATCAATCTTGGAGAAACAAGTACTTCTAATCCTACCCGTGAGTGTTATGACCTTAGAAGTTTTGATGATGACAAACATGAACTATTTTGCATCATGCGTTGTTGTATATTTTCTTATGATGCAGTGTTTTTTTTTTTGGAAAGTCTGATGTTCAAGTTTGAAAAATGAAGATTGAAGAGTAGTTAGATTTTTCTATATAGCAAACTATGTAATAATGATTAACTTGGTTAAATGTTAGTGCGTGTGCTACGAGTAAAATATTATTAAAAATGTGATTATTAGAATTATTTATGACTACTAGAGTTAGTAGTATAAATAATTAGAATAGACATGTTGTACAATATATATAAATTTTACGTAAAAAGAAAAAGATTTCGAAAAGTGTTTTAATGAAAAGTTTTTAATAAAAAGATTTTCGTAAAAAACTTGGTTTATAATATCTTTATCTTTAAAAAATCAAAATCAGTTATTCTTAAAGAAAAGGCAATTTTTGGTTTTTGAAAATAAAAGATTTTTATCCCTTAATTGTCCTACAATGTCTGTAACACTGTGCTATGCTCTGTGCCACTGATTTTCGGTTTTCTCTGGTAAAGCTCCGATCTAAAAATATGAAAACCGTCTTTTTTCCAACTGATTATTATCCCTTATATAGACTATATTCTGGACAAAGATCACTCTAAAAGATATGGTAATCTTCTTGAACAATTTTTTTTCCTAAAATTAAGGGATAAAAATCCTTTATTTTCAAAAACCGAAAATTGCCTTTTCCTTAGGAAAAACTGGTTTTTGATTTTTTAAAGATAAAGATTTTTCATCCTTATCTTTTTCCAAACAAAAATCAGATATTATAAACCAAGTTTTTTCCGAAATTTTTTTTATTAAAAACTTTTCATTTAAAACGTTTTTCTAAAATCTTTTTCTTTTATGTAAAATAGTACACTTGGCAAGTGATCTTTGTCCAGATAATTGTCCTACAAACTAATTAAGAGTCAAATAAATAGAATTTCATAGGGGATAGGGAAAAACAGAATGCAAGTGCGTTTCGTACCCTTGTTTTCCGAGGACAGCAAAATAGTAAAATATAGCACCACAAAGCAAGAAATTCAGATATTTGATGCAGTATATACTTCATGAAGTAAAACATCTTTTAATTCTCATGATAAAGCAACATATACAAGTTTGTTTTGATCTTATTGTAGATATGTCCAAGTATTTTCCACATTTATAGAAAGTTCACTAAGTTTACTGCTTACAGAACTAACTATGTTGCGTAAGTACAAAGTTACTCATTATAACCAATGTAACAAATTTGGTGAAAATTGAACCCTAAAAGCTTCATTACACTTTCTATAAAGCTATTTCAGTAAAATCATCCTCGACATTAAGTGGAATATGTATGTTGAATGTTGGGGATGACCGTGGAAGCTTTGTGGATAAATGTCAAATCACCAAGTTCTCGCAGGTTGAATCGCATCAGGATGCTATCGCTTAGGGCAGTAAGAAAACCTATCCGCACACCTGGTGCTAGAAATGATGCTTTCCTCACTGACTCCAAGTGATGTGAGAGAACCAAGCATGATGCACCTGTCCTGGTTCCATTCCGCTAGTTCCAACAGTCTACAAAACTCGCAAGTAACGCACAATCAATGTCAGATCATACCACCCACATAATCAATCAGATTGACTTAACTTCCATAATTCAGCATTACCTCATTCTCATACGTGTACATCCAAGGCCTTTCTCCGATGAAGGCACTCGCAAGTCTGTTAGACATGTTCACTGAAACTGGTGACATGAAGAAAATATAAATATAAGAATAAGTTAATTAGTTGATGATAGGATTATCTAAATAACTCACTAGGGCTAAAATTAACAAATGATTAAATAAACATGAAGAAAACTATCAATAAAAAGAACAAGGGATAATTAAAGACCTAGATTATCTTTTTTAATTGTTTTGAGATGATCAATCACCTCCCTCAACATGTCGGACGGTATAATAGCCTCACAAAAGAATATGAAATCAGGCAACAGCACATCAATAAAATCTAGTTGCAGCATCTTCACGTTAAACTCAATTGCAGGATCACTTCCTGAAATCATTATGGCAATTTCATTTATCAGTAAACTATTCGATCAATTTCCTTCCATGAAATTCAATAACAACCCATATTTATCTACTATAGTTTTGTTGCTCAAAAATTGACTTCAAGAAATGAAATTTTACTAGCAACAGTAACTAAAGACCCTACAGTCATTAAAAAAAGGTTGCATATTGTAGACACATAATCGTGTCTCCCCATTTAAGGGTCCAATGGTGAAACATACCGCGGTATTAGTTGGCGCAACCCAACAGAAGAGCAATCAGAAGAGCCAAAACTATTCGATCAATTTACGGACCTCGTTTGCGGACCCCGATTATTTACTAAAACAGTTTTCAAAAATCATTCTATCCATTTATGATCATTCTATCTCATTCTACATATCCAAAACTCCTAGCCTTGCAAAACCCTGACCTTGCATTGCATACATATTTGTCTTGCATAACCCTGACCTTGCATGACGTGACATCTTCCTTAGCTTTGCATAACCTTAATCGTTGCATAGTGTCTCATGCATCCTTAGAGAGCCTAAATTTGCATTATTGCATCATTATGTGCTTTATGTGAGTTGTTTGCACCTAGCTGCTAACATCTTCTTCTGCAGGTAATCAGATTGCTTGTAGTTATTATCCTGCATACTAACTTTATTTTGCAAAGACCGGCGTATATAGATCAGTACTAAACTGCAGAGCGTTTAGAATTGTTCTCCGTCCCGACACTGTATACTTTGACTTTCGGTTTCCTGAACCTCAGTCAAAGTGGGGGCTTCTGTAAACACATAATCGTGTCTCCCCATTTAAGGGTCCAATGATGAAACATACCGCGGTATTAGTTAGCGCAACCCAACGGAAGAGCAATCCTAAGAGCCAACCCAAAATTAATTTAAATTGTGTTTTGAAATATTATTCTAAAACCCAAATTAATTATTCATGATAATTCATTATTTTAAGCCCATAAAATATTTTAAGTCCATTTAAAGAATTTTTAAAAGCCCAATTATTTATTATTTTTAATAAATACTTTTAACAAATATCTGATTTTTATTCCGTAAAATTCATTCTCCGGATTTTAAGGATAGAAATATATCTTTCAAAACGCGTTTAAAGAAATAAGGCTGGCAAATGAGTTGGATGCAGGGGGTGCGCCTGGCGCGCCACGTGCGCCTATAGCGCCACTTGCGCCTAGCGCATTGGCCAAGCAGTGTCAGGCGCGCCAATCTGCGCCTGACACGTGGATTTGTGACTCACATAGAGTCCTGCGCCTAGCTGACCTCTCTATGTGAGCCGTATGTTTTTCTTTTCTATCTTTTTAAATACGCGTACCACGTGTACGTGTTTGACTGGGCTGGCCGCGTTAGACACACCAATGTGCGCTTGACACATAGACTTGCACTTGACACGTAGGCCTGCGCCAGGCGCAGATTGGCACGTGTGGCGCATTGTCCTTTTTCCTATAAATACCTATGATTCCTCGAATTACGGACGACTTTTCAATTTATTATACGAACACAAAAACTTCCGAATACTTACGAATCCTATTACGAACCTCCAAATACTCAAACACTTTCAATACATCAATCCCTTTTCCAGTTCATGATCATACTACGTTCTTGGTTCCACGATTACTCCGCCTAAAGATCGTTGCGCTCTTCGACCTAAGCCGCATAGGTATAATTCCTAAGGATCCTTGAATAATTCAATTATATTTATTGCCTTGAAGTTACTAACAATTTATTTCATGATGTAGATCTTTAATTGATAATCGTTCTACTGTATATTCTAATCTTTCCTTCTTTTTATTTATTCTCATACATTGTTATATACTTGCCTGATTATTCTATGCATATTATATGATTGTCCTGCTTTAATAATTTTATCACCCACATGTTATTTTTGCTAATCAAAGACCTAAAGAACTGTTCTAACATTAATAAGATTAATTTAGACATCCTACTAGGTTCCTTGTAATATTGATTGCATAATAATATATCACTAAAAAAATAGTCTTTTTATGAGTTTCCTGAACTAACCTAGACTAATTATTTTTAGGGTGAATAAAATATTATACGATTATTCTTTGGCATAAAATTTATTGTGAATCGATATTTAGTAGAGGCCAGCAATGGGCAACATGGTTCATTATGATCGTGTTCGTACCCTCACCCCCGAACTCAATCTTTGGTTCATTTTGACCATCTATGGAGTCAGGAAGGGGAAATCTACATTGGATAAGTCCCTAATTTGTCCCTACTATTTCCCATATCCAATTAGGTTTACGAGTCTTCCTTTAAAGACTTGGTGTATTCAAAACAATTTTCAAGAAAACCTTTACAATGGGGTTGTCAAATCTAATACGTGCTCATCCCGCGTAGGCGAAATAAAAACACGCCTACAATTTGGTGACTCCACTGGTGAGGATTTTTTTAAAAAATAATTTTTTTAAATGAGTGGGTGAAACTTGAAAAATACGATTCATTCTCTTTTTATGCATTTGAATAATATACAGTTTTGCATATGCATAGCCATTGTTCAGCCACCATAAGAACAATCTACCTTGCATCATTAGCACATGTTCTATGTGTGGGGTCACCCCCGGGGATTTGCGCTTTGTCCTTCCAAAAAGCTTCCTGAGCGATAGTGTTGGATCTTAGTCATAAGCAAACTTACCCAGCCATGACATTGTTCTCTTGTTCTTAACTTGAGAACTGAAGTGCGTCTTACACGTGGCCACCTCTTTAAGCAGGGGTACGAAGCGTGGGATCAATCTCTTAGTCATTGACCCTTTTCAGCCTTAACCTAAACCTGACCATGGTTGAATGTAGAACTGGACTCTATGTTGAGAATTTTTGCATCCATGTTATATGACATTTGCCTGTGATTGCAATTTTTGCCTGCCATTATTTTGACATAATCGTTATTATTCGTTGGGTCTAAAATTGCGTCTAAATAACAAACAAAAATAGTCAATTAACCAAAACGTCGCCTAAATCCCCGAAAAACATGTCGAGGGAGTAGTGCGCCTGGTGCACCACTCCCGCGCCAGACGCATGGCTGTGCGTCGCGCGCAGCAATCCTGCGCGACACGCAGTCTGTGCATCACATGCTTTTCTTCGATTTAGTCATTGTACGTGGTCGATCCTATATTCAGTCTTATGTTCGTTTGTCTGCACTCGCGTAAAATCATGGTCATCTTAGGGGTCTCACCTAATTCAAAAAAAGGGGAGTCAGTCTTTTCATGCAAGGTCGAGTCTGTCCTAAACAAAAAGTGCATCTAGAAAAATGGTCATGTTAGAGTTAGAATCATCATGCATGTCTACCTTCTCCCTTGCTGTTCAACAAATCTTCCCTATAAATCTTACCTTACCATATTCAACAATTTCAAAAACTTACATTTTTCAAAATCAATCCTACACCCTCTTCTATTCTACCTTTTTCGAAACATTTACTAATCATCATCATACCACCTATTCAATAAAAAAATATTTTTCAAAATTAATCCATCATCTTTTCCTAACAAAAGATAAAAACAAGGGGTTCCTTTCAAAAATGAATTTCAAAAATTCTAAGCCCATTCTACCCACCTTCAATCTAATCCAATCAACCAAATCCAATTCATTTGCATTCATTTCTAATAGGCCCATATGCATTAGAGTTCATTTTGCATTCATCCTAGGCCCGTCTAATTTGAGTCCATGCATTCATATTAGGCCCGCTAGCATTAGAGTCCATCTTAGGCACATATAAGTCTAGTTCAAGTCAAATCTAGGCCCATTTCACTAGTGGAAAAAACGCTATATGTCACAACACAACCGCTGCGGTCCTTAAGAGAACCGTAGCGGTAAATCCTTGAAATTTTGGGTGGGAAAATTGGGAACATAAACCGCCGCGGTTCCTAGAAAACCGCAGTTAACGTAAAACCGCGGTTAGGTGAACCGCAGCGGTTAATCGCCCCCAAAATCCCTTTAGTGAACCCGCCTTTCCTTTTCACTCCTCACTCCTCTCTCTCTCTCCTCACTCAACCCTAATCCCTCCTCTTCAGATCTGCTCCTCCCTCCTCCCTCCTCCCTCTCAAACCCACGACACCAAGTCACCAACTCAAACCCACGACACCAAGTCAAACCCACGACACCAACCACCCTCTCAAACCCACGACACCAACCACTCTCACTCGTAATCCCTCTCTCAGCTGCGAACACCATCGCCACAACGAACCACGAAAACTCCACCCTCTCAAGCCACCGTACCGCAGCCACGCAATCTCTTCGCCTCGCCTTCTCTCTGTTCGTCGTCGCTGTTCATCTAGAAAGGACAAACGTCGCTCACCATCAAAACCAATTGCACCTCCACCCAGATGGTCGTTTCTCTGTTAGTCTAACATTCTTTCTTTTATTTTTGTGTTTTTTTCTTCATTTGTAATTGCAATTGCTAAATTGTAGAATGGAAAAGTAGGGTTCTTTGGAATTTTTGGAATTAAGTTCAAATTCTGTTAATTGTGAGTTAAAAAGATTGATAATTGAGAATTTGGGTCTGTTGGGTTGTTGAATTTGAGCATATTAATTCCAATTTTGTTGGGTTGTATGAAGATTGCTGTAGTTTAACTAATATTCACTGATTTTTAAAATTAAGGGTCTTTTTTCTTGCTTTGTTGCAATTTGTATTGTTAATGATGTGTTTTGGATGGTTTTATACTATGCTGAGTTTTAATTATGTATATAGGTATCAATATATTTACATTGACGAATCATGAGTCCTAAAATACCCCCTAATTCCTTTTTCTCTATAGTTGCCAACCTTGAAAAACATTATAGAGGTATACATACCATGATACTCTGGCACTTGAAGCAATTGTCCTGTATGGTACAATGTGCTATCCCATTTTAGTTATGTTCTGCATATACTGGTATTGAAGTCTAGGATTCTGATGCAGGGGTGATGGTGGTCAAGGAACGGTTTTGCCCTTCTTTTTTAACCTTCTTGGAGCGTGCCACAGTGCGACTTTTGGTGGCCTGGTGGGGGAAAGATA
The DNA here is from genome assembly GCA_947648045.1 of Beta corolliflora. NCBI lineage: Eukaryota > Viridiplantae > Streptophyta > Magnoliopsida > Caryophyllales > Amaranthaceae > Beta > Beta corolliflora. Next base: position 2,245,633 of record CANSZD010004261.1, read on the forward strand.
TGTTATTTTGCTTGTCTGTTTTCTTTAATGACTGTGTGTCTTTGACACTGGTCCAGAAAAGCTTATCGTCCTTTAAGAGTGTTTTGTTCTGAGTGACTACAACAATGTGGACAATGGTTATTGTGCTTTTAATACTGGGTAGTATTTTAAGCAGGAAGTGATCTGTAAATTTTTTAACAGACTTTTGCGAGGTGCGTGTATGATTTAGGTAGCTAAAAAAGTGTTGAAATAAATAACTTTGATGTCCTAAAACACACTTTATTTATTGTGAGTTTTGACCTTGTTAGGGAATACATGTATCGTGAATCGAAGTGGATAAGTGATGCCTTTATTTATTCCTTTCTGGAATCATACTTGTAGCTTAATTGGGACCTGTTCATTCATTACTTGCTATTTCTTCTCCTCTCACATTTTTGTCTTGTTGTTTAATTGTATAACCACAAATGATTTTGTGTATGCCATCGGTTGACGTGATAGAGGAGAGCTGAGAGATTATGGACAAATTACGATTGTTATTTGGTGTCGAGTACCTACTGTCGTATGCATTGGAGGTTCCTCTATGAATTGTAGTTTCCTTTTTTTTCAAAGAAATACATGTAAATTATCTTGTAAGTTACATAGGTTTGATCCAGTATCTTCCTAGTTAGAGGTTGTAGCTACATTTTTTTCTCTTCTTATTTCTTTGATTCTTTTGCCTTTGACGTATATTTGATTTTATGACGGCCAGTTATGTGATTGTCTATCTTTTATTAAAGCCTCACCTATGTGGTCATCTAAAATTGAATATACATCAACCTATAGATTGAAACCCAATTGAATTCTGTTTTTGGCTAAAATTTTGGAATATTATATTTAACATGGCAACGGAGCTGAAAGGTTCAGAAATGCCATGGTTATAATTGATAGTTGGTATCTGTAACCCGTGTCCTGTATGGTACAATGTATTATCCCATTTTAGTTCTGTTCTGCAGAACAACAGATATGATCCGCGGGTTAGCGTTTCTTGGTATAGATATTTGTGGAGTACTTTTATCTGACTTTGTTTTTTTCTTCCGTTGAAGATGTTCTATTAACGACCTGTAAATAAATTACTTCGAGGAAAAGGCTACCAGAATCAGTTGAGCTACTATAAGTGCCTCTCTTAATTTAATCTCCCTTGCACCCCCCCTTGCTACCCCCCTACACACCCCCCTCTTGCTGCCCCCCTACACACCCCCTCCCCTAAACACCCCCCGCACACCCCCCTCTTGCCGCCCCCTACACCCCCTCTTGCCGCCCCCCTACACACCCCCCCGCACACCCCCCTCTTGCTACCCCCCTACACACCCCCTCTTGCTGCCCCCTACACCCCCTCCCCTACACACGTCGCTCCCCCGCACACCCCCTTCCAATTTTAGCATGATTCTCGAGTTGGACCACATTTGTGTTAGCTTGCTTTTTAGGTGGCTTAGATGTAGCCGGAAAATCTATTTTGTTTATTCGACGTAATCTTATAGTTAAGATTTTTGACTTGTACAAAAGATGGTAGTTTCCTAAGTCGCCTATGCACTTTTGACTTTGCAGATTAGAGTATCGAGATCAACATGTAGAGAATATGTTTCGATCTCCGGCTTCGAGAGCAGTTGTATTTCAAGGAGAGATCCGCTCCGAATCGCTTCCGATGCTGTAAAGCCTGTGACAAATAGGAAGAAGTCTCCATTGCGACACTCAGAGGTACGATGTTGGAACATACTAGATCTTGTGTTTGTTCTCTATTGGAGTTAACTGATTAAACTGTTTGCTGAATATGTGGAGAAATTTGAACAGAGTCCACCCCTTGCTGTGAAAGTGATTTATGTTTGTTCTCTTGTACACAGTCAAAGACTCCAAGCTTGAGGAGGACGTTTGACTCGTTGGTTGAGCTACATTGATAGACATTTTAAAGGATTCTTTATTAGGATGCTAAGTTGAGCTACATTGATAGACATTGTAAATGATTCTTTATTGGGATGCTAAGTTGAGCTACATTGATAGACATTGTAAAGGATTCTTGTGCTTCAATTGAGCATAGTATGCTTAATAAAATGAGTATTGATATATATTATTGATTTTGTATTGATTAATAATAAAAAAATGCAAAAAAAAATAAATTTTTTTTTTGGTTTTTGGGGTGCTTAACCGCTGCGGTTTTGACCCAAAACCGCAGCAGTTAATCATTTATCGCTGCGGTTTTGGGTCAAAACCGCAGCGGTAATTGATTAAATGATGTGGTCCGGAACCGCAGCAGCTAAAATTGGCTACCGCTGCTAGTCCAACCGTTGCGGTCAAAAACCGCAGCGGTAAGCCCGGTTTTGACCGCAGCGGTTGAACTTTATTCCACTAGTGTTTGCATCTTTATGTGAACCCTAGTCCATGTCAATCCCAGTCTAAGTCTAATCCCAGTCTATTCCATTCTAAGTCCAATCCTAGTCCATTTCCAATGTCGAGCCCATGTGCATTTCCAAGTCTAACTTCAAACCAATGTAGGACTAGGTCCAAAATTAGGTCCATATATGGCCTAGCTCATTTACGAAGTCTAATATAGTCCATTTCCAAACCCGTATAGGACGAAGTCCAAACCATTAAGTCTAGCGAAGCTAGCAGCCCTTAAAGACCATAACAACACCATTGACCTAGCGAAACTAGTCACCCTTAAGACCATAACGACACTCTTTGACCTAGCGAAGCTAGTCATCCTTAAGACTATCACGGCACCCTTTGACCTAGCAAAGCTAGTCATCCTTAAGACCATAACGGCACCCTTTTGACCTAGCGAAGCTAGTCATCCTTAAGACCATAACGGCACCCATTGACCTAGCAAAGGTAGTCACTCTTTAAGACCATAATGACATCCTTTAGACCTAGCGAAGCTAGTCACCCCTAAGACCATAAAGGCACCCTCCGAGTTTAGCGAAGCTACTCCTACCTTACATCTATAGCAGTCCAAATCCTCGAGTCTAGCGAAGCTAATCTACCCTAAGTCCATAATGGCACCAAAACCTTTAAATCTAGCGAAGCTAGTCCATCTTAGATCCATCAAACCCCAAATCAACAAGTCTGGCGAAGCCAATTCCTCCCTAAGTCTAGCGAAGCTAGTATAGGCAATCCTTCTGAGTCTAGTTTGTTTGCAAGTTCAAAGTCTAATCTAGTCCAGTACAGTCCACATCTGCATATGCATATAGTTAGGCCTATGTCACAGTCATAACCATAATCATACCCATTTCTAATCATTTCCCATTCCCATTTCCACTTTCATCCTCATTTCTCATCTCCATTTCCATATCTCCATCCCTCGTTTCCATTTCTCATTTCAAAAGCATCATTTCTTAAAATTTACGAGGTCCATTCGATTTCTATTCAGGACAGGTCGTGAGATTACAACTTAGGAGCGCCTAATGGAGAAACAAAAAGGTGAGCCTACTCTAAAGCTCATCAATCGCTATATCACCACCCAGACTTCATTTAGAGTCATGAAGATTACTTTGTCCGCCTTCACAATAGAGGCGCGATCGCTTCCATAAGGTTTACCGCCTTCACAATAGAGGAGCGATCACTTTCATAGGGTTTACTCCTAACTCTGCACCTAAAAAAAAATTCAAAAGGTGAAACCTATATTTCTACTGCGAATTCCAACATAACAATGAACATCTGACATCTAGTGTCAAATACCATCACTGCGCTGCGAAACATGGTCGATGACAACAGACTTCTAATGCTTGCTACAACGAGAATCAGCATCACCAACAACCCTTTTGCATAGTGTCAACAATTCAAGTATTCAACAGGCATAGTCTTTTATTTCTGGTTTCCTAGGATGAGTCAGAGAGTCCTTAACCTGAGCCATTTTTGTCCTTTCCCATCGAGTCTATTTCATTATAGGTTTCATTTATTATAGCCTTTTCATTTCCATTTTTATTTCATTTTAATTTTAATTTTAATTTTAATTGTCATTGGCCTTTCGCCATCATGCTTCGAGTTCGATGATGAAACTCAAATCAAATTGTTCCTAATGACTTGAATTAATTAAGAAAAAAGAATTTGAAAAAATAATAATGAAAAATGGACATACTTTGGATTATGAGTTATTCCCCTCTTCCCTCCATCATCCATAAACCATCATCTCCATTAGCCAAAAAATCCCTTTAAAATCAAAGCTCCACAAATAACCTGCAAGCCTTCCAATACCCTAAACCAAACTTGTGTGCAAGCCTTACACTAGTGGAAAAAAGCCCATCTGATGCGGTCAAAACCGGGCTTACTGCTGCGGTTTTGGGCCGCATCAGGTGGGCTCGCAGCCGATGTCAATCATTTACCGATCCGGCCCTAAACCGGATCAAGAATGATTTCCGATCCGGTTTTTAGGAAAACCGGATCGATAGTTGAGAGATCCGATCCGGTTTCCTAAAAAACCGGATCAGAAAATTGCCATGGCGCCAATTTGGTGAATGCAAAGCACACAATCTAATCCGGTTATTTAAGAAAACCGGATCAGATTGTTATATATATATATTTAAATATTATATATATATTTATATATATATATATATATAATATTTATATATATATATATTATTAAGTTATTTCACCAAATACCCCTCACAAATAAATTTATTCACCAAATACCCCCACTTTTTTTCTAATTCACCATATACCCCGACTTTTAAAAAAATTCACCAGATGCCCTTATTGACTAACTGAGTTAACTCCGTTAGTCATTAACCCTAATTAATCCTAAAAATTCCTAATTAACCTTAAAAAAACCCTAATTAAACATAACTAAACCCTAAGTAAACCTAAAAACCCTAACTCTCTCTCTCCCTAACCCAACCCCACCCCCCCAACCCTAGAGCCACCAGCCCACCACCCAACCCCAGCCCCCCACCTCCCCCCCTCCCCGAAGCGCCCACGCAGCCCCCTCCCCCACCGGCGCACCCCACACATACCCCTCCCCGTAGCCCCCACGCAAGCCCCCTCCCCTCCCCTCGACCTCCCTCACGCCTCCCCCTCCTCCAACCTCCCTCCCTCCCCCTCCCCTTCCCCCGCCACCGTGCCTCCCCTCCCGACCACCCCCCCGCCGCACCTCCCCCTCCCGACCACCCCGGCCCCGCATCCGCCTCCCCTTCCCCCAAGAAATCGGTTGCCCCACCCCTACCCTTCCCCCGCGAACTCGCCGCTCCCCCTCCCTCTCCCCGTCGCCACCCCCACCACCACCGCGTCCCCCTCACCATCTCCCACCCCTTCGAATCTCGCGCTCCTCCCCCTCCCCCACCCCTTCGAAGCGAATTTCGTGTCTCCCCTATCCCACCCTCGTTTCGGCCCAAAAAGAAACGGAGGAGACGACACTCTCCCACCATTGTTTCGCCCTGTAAAGAAACAGAGGAGGCGGCACTCTCCCACCGTCGTTTCGCCCGGAAAGAAACGGGAGGACGCGGCATAGGAGGTGCCGAGAAGTGAGAAGGTCGACTTCTTTGGAGATTGAAATTGCACAGAGTGCGGGGAGGAGGGGACTGTGGGCCGCCGACGAGAGTGAGGGAGGAAGAGGGGGACGAGTGCGCCGGCGAGAGTGAGGGATGGGGGAGGCGCCTGGGGCTGCGTGGGGAGGGGGAGGGGGCTGCGTGGGGAGGGGGTAGGGGGGGCCGGGGTTGGAGTGAGGGGGGCTGGGGTTGGGGTGAAGGGGGGCGGGGTAAGTTAATTAGGTTTTAGGATTAATTAGGTTTAGGGTTAGTTAGAGTTTTAGGGTTTTTAGGTTTAATTAGGGTTTAATTACAGTTTTTTAGGTTAATTAGTTAATTAATTAACGGAAAACTAACGTCCGTTAGCCAAAAAGGGAATTTTTGGTATTTTTTGAAATGTCAGGGGTATCTGGTGAATTTTTTTAAAGGTCAGGGGTATTTGGTGAATTTTGAAAAAAGTGGGGGTATTTGGTGAATAAATTTATTTGTCAGGGGTATTTGGTGAAAAAACCGTATATATTATTATATTTATATGAAGCTTATATTTAAACCTGTTATAATTGGCAAAAAGTATCACGCACGCGTCGTATACAAGTCAAAATGATATTATATATATAATATTTTGAGAATTATAAATGTACTACAAATAAAGTTGAAATAAGTACTAAAATCAAAAATAAATATTTGGACCTATATAAGTAGCTAGTAACATAATAAGAACATAAAAACTCAAAGCCGCGACATCATCTTCACATGCAAAAGTCGGTAAGGTAGCGTGCTAGCAAATCCCGAACCTCGTCTATCTCGGCCGTGGTGAAACAACCATCCCTTGGTTTGCCATCGAGGAATACCTTATAAAACAAACATAAGGAAACACACATATATGACTTTAGTTGACTCTAAAGAGATTGAGGAAATAATATAATGTAAGAAATTAAGGAAATCGAGCTTAAAATGTAAACATCGGCAAAAAATGACAATCATTTACCCATAATGGGTTTCAGAGCATGTGAGTGGACTTTTATTGACTTTAATACTTACATATATACTTACTAGAACTATATATGAGCTTAAAATGAGAGTAAGTGCGGGAGATTAAGGAAAGTTGAGCTAAGAAGGCCAAAATCGGGCCAAAATGACAATCATTTACCCAAAATGGGTTTCAAAAGCATATGAGTGGAATTTACTTGAATCTAATGGTTATAAATGTTGTTATTAGAACTATACATGTCCTAACATGTGGCTACATGTAAGAAAATAAGTAAAATGAGCTTAAAAGGCCAAAATCATCCCATACTTGGCATTCATTTACCCAAAATGGGTTTCAAAGCATGTGAATGGATTTTACTTAACTCTTATGGTTGTATATGTTGTTATTAGAACTATACATGTCCTAACATGTGGCTAAATGTAAGGAAATAAGCAAAATGAGCTTAAAAGGCCAAAATCGTCCCGAAATGGCATTCATTTACCCAAATTGGGTTTCGAAGCATGAAAAATTATTTTGCTTGACTCTAATGGTTATATATGTTGCTATTAGAACTATATATGTCCTAAAATGTGGCTAAATGTAAGAAAATAAGTACAATGAGCTTGAAAGGCCAAAATAGGCTCGAAATGGCATTCATTTACCCAAAATGGGTTTCAAAGCATGTGAATGTAGTTTACTTGACTCTAATAGTTCTATATGTACTTGTTATAAGTATATATGACCTAAAATGTGGCTAAATGCAGGAAAGTTAAAAAAAATTGAGCTTACAAGGCCAAAATTGGCCGTATATTGAGCTACTTATTATTTATGTATAATAATACCTTCTCAAGATCCCCGGCTTCCTTGCAACTTGAAAATATATCGAACATGAACCTCAACACATAGTAGCCACACTCGGTTCCCCCGGGTTGTTGAGCACACTAATTATAAAATTACATAAAAAAAAATCATGTAAGAAACGTACATGTTTGTTTTTTATAAAAGAAAGAAGTAACTTAAGTAATATCTATTACCTTCATTGCTTTCCACTTAGGAACCTGTCCTGTTCTCTCAACTTTCTTCATACAACTGTAGTTATGTTAATTTCATGTGAGAAGTGGGCAAAGGATGAAATTAGTGAAACATGTTATGCAAACACTAGTAGAATAATTGTTTATTGCTGCGGTTATTAAGTGGCCTATTACGGCGGTTTTAGCCGCGCAGCAATTAAGGGCGCAGCAATATGATTAACCTATTGTTGCGGTTTTTAACCGCAGCAATAGGTGAGTCTATTGCTGCGGTTACTGGCCAAAACCGCAACAATATGTTACACCTATTGCTGCGGTTCTTACCCAAAACCGCAGCAATAGATAGTGTCAATAACAAAAAAAAAATTTGAAAAGTAACCTATTGCTGCTGTTGTTACCAACAACGAAAAGAATTCACCTATTCTTCTTTGTTTTTACCAACAGAACGGGCAATAGGTTACTTTTTTTTATAAAAAAAAAATTATACATTTATAATGTCATATATTAGTCCTACACATCTAAAAATATATATACAAATTAATTTAATTCACCATACACCTAAAATACATATTCAATTAGATCTACAAAATTAACAAAAAAAATTAAATTGAAAAAACAAATTTTCATGACAAATCAACAACAAAATTCAGAATTAATTCGAAACAAAATGAGTTAAAATTTCAATTCTAATCCTTTGTTTTTTTCAGCCTCCACTACATCCACCATACAACCACCACAGCCCCACCTTTCGACCACCACCGGAGAACTCCAACTGCACCACCACCAAACGCCGCCTGCCAGCCACCCCCTCTTCCCCCCCTCCCTGCCTTGCTCGCCTCGACACCCCCTCACCTCGGCACCCCCGTCACGTCGCTTCACTTTCTCTCCTCTTCGCACACGGTCGCTACCACCGCCACCCCTACACGCCCTTTACTTCGCAGTTCCTCTGTACAATCCAAAATCGAAACAATAAAAATCCCATCTTCATTTAGGCATTTCAACAAACACTTGGCAGACAACCCACAAAACAAAACAAAAAAATTCACAATATTTCAAGTTATCAACTTTATCACTTAACACATCAGTCATATTCAATCCAACAAAGAACAAGTAAATCCAAACACAAAACCCACAAAAAATTACGTAGAATCCAAACACAAAACCCGGAAAAATGAAATGCCCGGAACAAGTTTTTTTTTTTCTTTGATGTGTAATAAGTAGAAATGATATATATGAAATTATGGCTCGAAATTAACAAACAAAATCGAAGGTAATCAACCGCTATTAATGACGCTGGAGATTGGCGGCTTCGAGTGGTCAAGCGACGGGTTTCGTTTGGGACGTCACGTCGGGCTTCGTTTGGTTGAGCGAGGAGCGGCGCCGACCGTTCAATGTGCTGGAGATTGGTGGCTTCGTGTGGCTGTTGAGTTGAGTAGAGAGAAAGACTTGAAGAAGAAGGAAACAGAGGAAGCGTGAAGAAGAGAGAGAGGGGAACCAGTGGGAACGGCGAGCGAAGTCCGACGAAGTCCGGCACAGCGAATGAGAGAGGAGGGAGAGGAGAGAGGAGAGAGGAGAGAGGAGAGAGGAGAGTGAGGAGAGAGGGAATGAGTTGTGTGGGAACGGCTGATGAGTTGTTAAAAGGAAAGAGGAACAAAACCCTAATTGGGCCGCACATTTTTTTTTTACTTAAAATAGCCTATTGCTGCGGTTTTTACTAAAAACCGCAGCAATAGGTTCAAATTTTAATATAAAAAAATAATATTTTAATATCTGGCGCAGACATATTGTTGCGGTTTGTGGCAAAAACCGCAGCAATATATTAAAATATTATTATTTTAATATATTGCTGCGGTTTTTGCCACAAACCGCAACAATATATCTGGTCAAAAAGTCAACTTTTTTTCAAAAAATTTCCGTTGAAACCATATTGCTGCGGTTTTTGCTCGAAACCGCAGCAATATGTTTATTTTATATTTTACTTTTTCTTTCTACGTGATATATTGCTGCGTATGGGTAAAACCGCAGCAACACTACCGCAGCAATAAGCAATTATTCTACTAGTGAAATAAGCATTTTAAGTAACAAAAATACCTATTTATGCATGATTTGAGGAGTAAGGATCGTGGTGGATCTTGAGCTGCAGAATCAAACTGATATACTGTGTTGTTTGAAGGACAAATCACAAGGAGCGACCAATGGAGACTAAAATCCCACAAAAGTTAGGAATCAATCATGTGAGTACTTGTATTGTATAATAATAAAGTGACAAAAATGGATACAAAGTTAAGAACTATACTCTTCAAAACAAGGGGCAAATATGAACTTATGTTGTGCACGTTTAGCTGTTTTGAGACATAGCCAAATATACTCCTTAACCTCACTTGTGTTTTGCAAACAATTGTCAGCTAAAACAAAATTTGGACATAACCACCCAAACTGATCGCGTCCACGAGGATCATCTTGGAGTAATCTTCAAAGCACAACCACGTACATAACATAGATATATTATTAGATATTGCAAAGGAAATTCATATATTTGATAAGTACAACTATTATACCTGATGAAGGTTTGAATCAAGGAAACATTCAACATCTCTCCGCAAAGGAACTCCTTCACATCAACCTTAGACACCCATGTCGATGTTTCCTCGTGGTAGTTGAATTCGTGGTACCCAACTTCACCTCCACGAGTGTATCATCCAGCATATCACGCACATTTGCATGTAGCCATAAGCATGACTTAGTGAGACACTGAAGCGTTGGTTTCTCAATCCAAGTATCTGTAGACGGGTTTAGTTCGCAACTTAAACCTTTGGAGTCTTACGTTCCTTTACCCGAAATGACCTTCTTTGGTCTGCTTGTACCCTCCTTCTCCTTCGCCTTTTCCAGAGGAGGTGAGTCCGCCTTGCTTTCCTTGGGCTTGCTTTCCTTGGGCTTGCTTATTCTCTCCAAAACCTATTAATTCAAATGGAAAAACATTCAACTTAGTTAGTTTATATTTAATAGGTATGAAATAAATCAATATGAATATGGATTTTAGTTTCTCATTTTACCTCGTCTGAAAACCTCACCCATCCCGATGGCCACAACACATAACCACCACGGCGTCGATCAAGACATTTATATCAACCCGACGGTTTAGGCAACGGAAGAGCAAAGTCTTCGTAACCAGGAGTGATGGTGACTACACTAACCGCCAAGTGCTCATTGTCCACACACTCGTGATGGACTATTGGTCGTTCACTTCGTGGTTGTGCATTTCCTTCAGCCACCACAATCAAACCCTCATCTTTTACATCAAGTAAAAGCTGGCAAGGCGTTTCTTCCTTCCAAAAGTAAATGGATTGAGGTTAGTTTATATTACTTAGTTTTAAAAATTATAAGAAGGATAGTAGTTACCTCTAGCTCAAGTATAGATGGTGCTGATTTTTGTGTGTTAGGATGGCTAGCTTTGTCCTCCAAAGGACGATCCAAAGGACGTATCGCCGGTATACCAAACTGTGAAAGGACCGCGTTGAAACTTTCCGTGATTTTAGCCGTCACTTTCTCGGTAATTTCCTCCGTAAGCTTCTCCCGCATAACTTGTGACATAGATTCGTTAGAGCGTGATCTTCTACCCACGGAGGAATCTTTAGCATAGGCTTTTTTCACACCGAGACGAATACCACCAAAACCCCTCAAACATCCATTGTGGTCCTTTACAAAAGTCTCGTAAAGAGCATCTTTGTTGCCTTCGGGAGTGAACTCTCCGCTAACCTCTTTTTGCTTGATCCCCATCTACATAGATTATAGAAGTAGTAAGTATAAAAAATTACAAATTAACAAGGGGGGTTGTGCAATGGGGGGATTGTGCAGGGAGGGGGCAGGCGGGGAAGGAGGGGTCTGCGGGGGGGCGCAGGGAGGAAGGGGGTCCGGGGAGAGGGAGGCAAGCGGGGAGGTAGGGCAGCCGGGGGAAGGGGGTTTGCGGGGGCAGCAGGGGGAGGGCGGCGGTAGGGGAAGGGGGGGCTGCGGGGGAGGGCGGCAGGGGAGGGGCGGCGGGGGGGAAGGGGGGTCTGCGGGGAGGGGGGGCAAGGGGGAGGGGGGGCGGCGAGGGGGAAGGGGGGGTCGGGGGGGGGGCGGCGAGAGGGAAGGGGGGTGTCTACAGGGGGAGGGGGCAACGGGGGAATGGGGGTGTCTGCGGGGAGGGGGGCAAGAGGGGGAAGGGGGGTCGCAGGGGGGAAGGGGGTTTCGCAGGGGGCGAGAGGGGGGGGGCCGGCAAGGGAGGGGGCCCAGTAGGGGGAGGGGGGCCACAGGGAGGGGATCGGTAGGGGAGGGGGCGGGGGGGGGAGGGGGAGGAGAGGGAGGTAGCGGGGAGGGGGCCGGTAGGGAGGGGGCCGGCGGGGAGGGGAGCAGTAGGGGAGGGGGCGGCGGGGAGGGGGCGGCGGGGGAGGGGGGGCAGAGGGGGAAGGGGGAAGGAGGGTCGGGGAGGGGGGCGCAGGGGGCCTGGGGGAGGGGGGCCAAGCGGGGAGGGGGCGCAGGGAGGGGGCCAGCAGGGAGGGAGGCAAGCGGGGAGGGGGCGGTAGGGGGAGGGGGCGTAGGGGGAGGGGGGGTCCTAGGGGGCAAGGGGGGAAGGGGGGTCGGGGGAGGGGCAGCAGGGGGGTCCAGGGGGAGGGGGCAAGCAGGGGGATGAGGGGGTCCGCAGGGGGAAGAAGGCTCGCAGGGGGCGTAGGGGAGGGGGCCAGCGGGGGGGGGAGCAATAGGGGAGGGGGGCCATCGGGGAGGGGAGCAAAGAGGGGAGGGGGACCAAGCAGGGAGGGAGCGGCAGGGAGGGGAGGCGGGAGGGAAGGGGGGGGGGGGCGGGGGGGGCAGGGGAAGGGGGGTTAGGGAGAGGGGGCAGCAGGGGGTCTGCAGGGGAGGGGGAAGGGGGGTCCGCGGGGGCAAGTAGGGGAGGGGACCAGCAGGATAGGGGGCCGCAGGGGAGGGGGGCAAGCGGGGAGGGGGCCGAGGGGGTGGGTGCAGCAGGGGGGGCCGGGGAGGAGACAAAGCAGGGGGAAGGCGGGGCATCGGGGGAGGGGGTCCGAGGGGGGACCGGGCGGCAGGGTGGGGGTCGCGGGGAGGCGGCAAGGGGACGGGGTTCGGTAGCAAGGACGGCAAGAAGCGGGGGAAAAACATGTGAATTCAATTACTTACAACGGCATTTGCTATCTTCAAGGTCCCCGTATCTGAAATGGTCATTTTATTGTTTGAATCACGCCCATGCATGGAGCACCACCAATCAGCGACACGGTCAACTTTTACAGATGGGGCATTGGAGGTAGAAGATGTCGTTGTTGATGCATCGATAGAAGGGTAAAATTTATCGTCAATCCACACCTATCTCGCCCTCGCATAAGTGTAGGAACCCATATGATGGTAGTGGTTCCTCTGTTTTGAATTGTGTGCATGTTTCTCACGCTTAGCCTATATAATCACATGGTTAGTTTGAAAACACATCTAATTGTAGTAAAAGTAAATATACAAAGTCGAATATGCGATAAATAGCACAATACTTACCACCATCTCCGGCGTAGTATTTTGGGCAACAAATGCCTCCCAATCCTCTCGTTTTATATGGCCCCAAATCTCATAAGGCATGTTATCCGGTTGTCGTGGCTCTTCTTCTCCCCCGTCATTTTCTGTTTCTATAGTCTCATTTTGCTTTGATTTTACAATTTTCCTCCTCTTTACATTCTTCTTTTCATTCCTCTTTCTCCGTGTTGTGATCCACCCACTAACTAGTTTACTTTTGAAAGCTCTAAATCTTTCGGCCACCGCGGATAGGAACAACGCCTTTTTGGCGTCATTAGGAGTAATATGGAACAAATTCTATAGAAACAAGAAACCAACAAATAGTTATTTCCATATAGATATATATCAATGAAAATATGTTGTTATTAGAGCTATATATGTCCTAACATGTGGCTAAATGCAAGAAACTAAGTACTTTGAACATGAAAAGCAAAAACCGACCCGAAAATGCCTTCATTTACCCAAAATGGGTTTCAAAGCATAAGAAGTGATTTTTCTTGGCTCTAATGGTTGTATATGTTTTTATTACAACTATATATGTCCTAACATGTGGCTAAATGCGAGAAACTAAGTACATTGAACATGAAAAGTAAAATCGGCCCGAAATGGCCTTCATTTACCCAAAATCGATTTCATCTACTCAAAATGGGTTTGAAAGCATGTAAATGGATTTTAGTTAACTCTAATGGTTTTATATGTTGTTATTACAACTATATATGTCCTAACATGTGGCTAAATGCAAGAAACTAAGTACTTTGAACATGAAAAGCAAAAACCGACCCGAAATAGCCTTCATTTACCCAAAATGGGTTTCAAAGCATAAGAAGTGATTTTTCTTGGCTCTAATGGTTGTATATGTTGTTATTACAACTATATATGTCCTAACATGTGGCTAAATGCGAGAAACTAAGTACATTGAACATGAAAAGCAAAATCGGCCCGAAATGGCCTTCATTTACCCAAAATCGACTTCATCTACCCAAAATGGGTTTGAAAGCATGTAAATGGATTTTAGTTAACTCTAATGGTTGTATATGTTGTTATTACAACTATATATGTCCTAACATGTGGCTAAATGCAAGAAACTAAGTACTTTGAACATGAAAAGCAAAAACCGACCCGAAATAGCCTTCATTTACCCAAAATGGGTTTCAAAGCATAAGAAGTGATTTTTCTTGGCTCTAATGGTTGTATATGTTGTTATTACAACTATATATGTCCTAACATGTGGCTAAATGCGAGAAACTAAGTACATTGAACATGAAAAGCAAAATCGGCCCGAAATGGCCTTCATTTACCCAAAATCGACTTCATCTACCCAAAATGGGTTTGAAAGCATGTAAATGGATTTTAGTTAACTCTAATGGTTGTATATGTTGTTATTACAACTATATATGTCCTAACATGTGGCTAAATGCAAGAAACTAAGTACTTTGAACATGAAAAGCAAAAACCGACCCGAAATAGCCTTCATTTACCCAAAATGGGTTTCAAAGCATAAGAAGTGATTTTTCTTGGCTCTAATGGTTGTATATGCTCGCCCCCCGCTCCCCCACCCCCGCGCCCCCGCTCCCCCCCGCCGCTGCCCCCACCCCCGCTGCTCCCCCTTGCTGCTCCCCCACCCCCGCTGCCCCCCTGCTCCCCACCCCGCTGCCCCCACCCCGCTACCCCCCCAACCCCGTTGCCCCCTCGTCGCTCCTCCCACCCCCGTTGCCCCCTGCTCCCCCGGCCCGTTGCCCCCCTGCTCCCCCCCGCCCTGCCCACCCCCCGCTACCCCCCAACCCTGCTGCCCCCCCTTGCTGCTCCCCCACCCCTGCTGCCCCCGCTCCCCCCACCATGCCGCTACCCCCACCCCGCCGCCCACCCCTTGGCGGCCCCCGTGCAAACCTCCCACCCGCACAAGCCATAATTCGATCGGAAATATCTTTAAAATCATGCGACCCAACTTTAAGTGACTCTAATGGTGATACATATACCAATAAGAACTATACATACCTAAAATGAGGCTAAAAGCGATAAACTCAAGAAATTGAGCTCGAAAAGCCGAAATCGACCCGAAATGACATTCACTTACCCAAAATGGGTTTTAAAACATGTGAAGCAAGTTTAGTTGATTGTAATACATATATTTATACCAATAAGAACTATACATGACCTAAAATGAGGCTAAACGCGATAAATTCAAGAAATTGAGCTCGAAAAGCCGAAATCGGCCCGAAATGACATTCACTTACCCAAAATGGGTTTCAAAACATGTGAAGCGAGTTTAGTTGATTGTAATACATATATATATACCAATAAGAACTATACATGACTTAAAATGAGGCTAAAAGCGATAAATTAAAGAAATTGAACTCGAAAAGCCGAAATCAGCCCAAAATGACATTCACTTACCCAAAATGGGTTTCAAAACATGTGAAGCGAGTTTAGTTGATTGTAATACATATATATATATATACGAATAAGAACTATACATGACTTAAAATGAGGCTAAAAGCGATAAATTAAAGAAATTGAGCTCGAAAAGCCGAAATCGGTCCGAAATGACATTCACTTACCCAAAATGGGTTTCAAAACATGTGAAGCGAGTTTAGTTGATTGTAATACATATATACATACCAAATTAAACTATTCATGACATTACAAACGACAAAAAGTGAGAAATTCAGTCAAATGACCTTGAAAAGCCGAAAGCCGGAATTTGAACTTGAGAAGTCGAGCCTTTTGTTTACTTTTGCCACCTTCCTATGAAGTTTCAACCATTATCCCTTCTCCGTGATCTGCACGCATGTAATTTGTCGCTAACTCGAGATCAGTGACATCGGACTTGGGAATGGTGAAAGGCGGGGTGTCTTCAAACGCATCATACTCCTCCTCATCCTCAACATCACCAACTCCAAGTATACTTCTTTTTCCAGGGACAACAATTGACCACTTTTTATCAGAAGGGTCAGTTACGTAGAATACTTGCTTAACTTGTGATGCAAGCACGAATGGCTCTTCACTATAACGCAACCGACCCAAGTCTACAAGAGTAAATCCACAAGGGTAATCTTTTTCTTATGTAGCGCTAGGTTATAATCAACCCACTTGCATCGAAATAAGCACCGTGAAACCGTGAGTAGTCAAGCTCCCATATATCTTGAACCCGCCCATAGTATAACAATTTAGCATCAATAGGAGACTTGTCTTTGGCACTTGCATACTGTGTAGATGATGCCTCTACTGAAACGCCACTATTCTGCAGAGATCTCGACTTTTGATCTTGACGATCTGTCCAAAATGTAAATCCGTTAACATCATAACCCTCATAGGAGTGCACAGCTTCTCGAGGACCAAATGCTAGCCACTTTAGAGTTTCAGAAACATTGGAATCTACTTCACGCATTATTCGGTTATGGAACCAATCAATAAACGTCTTATTATGCAACTGCATCAATGCTCTAGTCCCTTTACCTGGATTCTGATCGCGTAACTCCTCCATATGCTCATCCAAGTAAGGATGGACCTGTACCATATGCTGCAATACAAATAAGTGTGCTTGTATGCACCTTTCAACGAGAGGTACGATCGGTTTGGAGCCAAGTGTACCTTTACCCTCGAGTCCGCCCTCGTGTCGAGATGTAGGAACTCCAATAGGATCAACATTAGGTAAGAACTCAGCCACAAAATTACTGACCTCTTCACTCACAATCCCCTGAATTATACTTCCTTCTGGTTGAGCAGGATTCCTTACCTTATCTTTCAAAGAGCCCATATGTCTCTCAAAGGGATAGCACCACCTCAAAAACACGGACCACATAGCTTAATTTCTCGAACGATATGTACAACCAAATGGACCATAATGTCGAAGAAAGCGAGTGGGAAATACATCTCAAACTTGCACAAAGTCTCTATCACACCAACTGGAGAGCATCAAGCTTCGACGGTTGTAACTTTTTGCTACATATAGTATTGAAAAACGAACATAGCTCGTTATGGTGTGTCTCACGTGTTTCGGCAATATCCCTCGATTGCAATCGGTATGAATACTTGCATCATTACATGACAATCGTGAGACTTCATACTCGATAATTTCAACTCACCGTCTAAGGTAACAAATCTTTTCATGTTCGATGAGTACCCTGATGGAACCTTAATGCCGTAGAAAGACTCGCAAAAAAGTCGCTTCTCAGCTCTAGATAGAGTGTAGCAAGCCTGAGGCAAATAGTTCCTATCATCATCCTTCACCGTTTTCTTTCCTTTTCCTTCAATTCCCGCGGGCGACCCGTCTTCTTTTCCCTTATCTTTTCCCTTTTCTTTTCCTTTACTAGGCACTTTTTCTTTTTCTTTCTTTTCTTAGTGTCCCTCTTTTGAGCCCATAACTACGGTCGAAGTCCCTCACTTTCCGGATACGGTCGCACCCCTTTTCTATCCTTTGTCTTATGTGGAATATTCATAAGTGTCCCCGGAATGGCGTCACATACATTTTTCTCTATGTGCATGACGTCGAGACAATGTCTAACCTCTAGATCTCTCCAATATGGAAGTTTCCACATAATAGACTCTTTTTTCCAAAGTCCCTTATCACCAACACTCGCTCCTTTGCCGAATATCGTTTCAATACCCTTGACTTGATCATAAACCTCGGCACCGGTCAATGGTCTACGAGCAACCCCTTCCTCAACTATTCCATCGAATGCCTTCTTCTTATTACGATAAGGATGGTCGCGTCGAAGGAACCTTCAGGTGCGCATATAAACATCTTTGTGACAAGTACTAATGTATTTAGATGATGTGTCGTCCAGGCAAATCGGGCATGCTTTCTTCCCTTTGTTCTTGTACCCGGATAAGTTCCCATAAGCGGGATAGTCATTAAGAGTGAATAAAAGCATGGCACGCAATGTGAATACCTCATCGGCATGTGCGTCATACACTGTAAAACCCCTTCATCCCACATTTTTCTCAAATCATCAACAAGTGGTTGGAGGTAGACATCCATGTCATTTCCAGATCAAGTTTCGGCCCCGAAATAAGAATCGACAACATGATGTACTTGCGTTTCATGCACAACCAAGGAGGCAAGTTGTATATAACTAGAAGAACCGGCCATGTACTATGTTGAGAACTAAGAGTGCCAAATGGGTTCATCCCATCCGTGCATAGGCCAAGCCTCAAATTTCTAGCCTCGGCACCAAAGGGCTTATGCACCCGATCGATACCTTTCCACTCAGGAGAATCAGTCGCATGTTTGATAAAACCGTCCTTCTTCCTTCGTTCTGCATGCCACCTCAAGTTCTTAGCATCTTTTTTAATTGAAAACATGCGCTTGAATCGTGGTATAATCGGAAGATACCAAATCACCTTTCTTTGGAGGCCCTTTCTTATCACTAACCCCTGCGCGCCTGTAACGCGACTTCCCACATCGAGGACACTCATCCATATTTTCATATTCATTTCGATATAGCACACAATCGTTTGGACAAGCATGTATCCTTTGGTACTCTAAACCGAAGGGACACATCAGTTTCTTAGCATAGTAGTTCGACTTCGGTAGTTCATGGTCGTCCGGTAACATATCACCAAAGGCTTGCAACAAGGAAGTGAAACAAGAGTCACTTATACCGGCTTTCGTCTTGATATTATAGAGTGTTATCACGGCCATCAGCTTCGTGTACCTCGTACAACCGGGATACAACGGTTTCCGAGATGCCTCGGTCATGCACTCAAAAACACGAGGTCGTTTGCCAAAGATAATCATCCACCCCCTCCATCATCTCCTCTATATAGTCCCCTTCATCATCATCATCCTCTACTTCATGATCCTCATATTCGTCCTCGATGTTCTTGTCATTCTCAATGACATCAAACTCACCTCCTTCACGCACATCGTTAACAATGGCATTCCCACCATCATATATACCCTCCTCACCGTGCCAAACCCATACATGGTAGTTGCCTAAACCCGCGATGAAAGATATGCTCCCTAAGCGACCCAATGCTACTAACCATGCCCACATTACAACAATCAACACAAGGACAATAAAACCCCTCGGTTCTCGTTGCAGCCTGATGACTTAATGCAGCATCACAAAATTCATAGACCCCATCCACGAATTCACACGTGTCGCGACTACCGTACATCCATGCACGATTCATTTCAATCAGACCTCTAATTAAACACAACCAACAAGTACCTCATGTCAATGACGAACTTCATTACATGATTAGAGTTTATGAACCATATATATTTAATGAAATTAGGCATGCTTTCCAAGGGTCCTTATCACTCCAACCTAACCCATCCTTAGATGTCTAATCTCACTAGTGAATGTATGCCTTCTTTTCGATTCTACGGAAAATCGGCAGGCATTTCCTCTACGGTTCTCCAAGTACACGATGTAGATATATAGTTACTTATATCTACATATGTACCCAAAGAACAAAAGTAGGGAAACGACGAGCCAAGATTTTCCTCTAGAATCGAAATAAAGGCATACATTCACCACCTAAGTGAGATTAAACATCTAAGAAACAATCCCAAACCGGGACTATTCAAGACTTACTCCTAATGAGTAAGTCTCGAACGGGTATCTAGGCATATGATATGATGATGCATACATAGGTTTTTAAACAACAAAACATTTTACATCTAATCTCAATTCAACGAAAAATATATACATTTTTTCACGTATAAACCAATTTACTATATATGAAAGCAAGAAAGTTGAATATGAATGATAACATACCAATATCAAGGTTGTAAATAGGAAAATCGAACTCAACACTCCGTCACTAGCTAGCTTCAATCAACAACAAAGTGAAAGTTAACATTAGTATAAATTAGCAAATCAAACAAAACAAAACAAAACAAAACTAAACTAAACTAAACCAAACCAAACCAAACAAAACAAAACAAAACTAAACTAAACTAAACAAAACTAATTAAGTACAACAACAACACAACAACCACTACAACAACCACTACAACAACCACAACAACAACAACCACAACAACCACAACAACAACAACCCCACCAAAGCCCTAGTTTTTTAACCTAAAAAGCACACTAACTACTTAAACTAAAATCAAATTAACTCAAATCAATCAACTTTGAACCACCCTTTAACTATTATACAACCTAATTTCACTAACAATTATTCATAAAACTACAATGAATTATAAACTTGAAGTTTCAAATATGAGATTAAAATAAAAGTTATGAACTTTTAGTTACCTAGAAAGAGGTGGAGGAGGAATGTAGCTGTTTAGGGTGGGGTAGAGGACGAATGTAGTTGTTTAGGAGGAGGAAGGTGGAGGTGCGCAAGCTAGGGCAGTGCGCAACCTAGGGCGCCCAGCTTCGGGTGGAAATGAGTTAGACGAATGGTGGAAGCTTCGGGTGGTGCGGAATCAGGTGGTGGCGGCGGTTTGGTGGCGCGGAATCAGGTGGTGAAGGAGGAGGATTGAACTCGCTGAAGGAGGAGAACTGAAAATGGGTGGGAACTGAAATTGGGTGAATTAGCGAGGGAAAAAAACACGGGACTTTGGGCGGAAAAAAAAACCCGAAAATCGATGCGGTCTTAAGAACTAGGATCGGATTTTTTAAAACCGCAGCAGATTATAGAATCTGATCCGGTTCTATAAAAGACCGCATCAGATTCTTTGCCCAGACTTCCCTCCCATTTTTTCATTGATTTTCGGATGCGGTTTTCTAAAAATCGAATCTGTTACTAAGTGTCAGATAAGGTTTTTTCCACTAGTGTTACTACATAAAAAAATCAATGCCAGGCAAAAATAAAAAAAGTGAAAAAATTCAAAATGCGAAAAATAAGCAAAAGCAAATGAAAACGCACAGTACAAAAAGAAACAAAAGATTCAAAAAGAAAAAGCCAAAGGCAAAAAGAAAAGTCATGATAGGGGGCTTGCACACAAGTTCTACCCCTCATTCAATTCCTTCAATCCATCAAAACCTTATCCCATATAATCCAAAATCCTTCAAACCTATATCAATGACCCCTACCTTGGCCCAACAAACTGAATCTTCATTATTCATCAAGCCTTCAACCTTTCATCAACCCTAACTCCTTTCCCAATGTATGTTCAAGCCCGCTAGGTTGAAAACCCAAAAGGGCGGCCTAGGTAAAAGTTGGGCCCAAAAAAAAGAAAAAAAAAAAAATTAGATCTAGAACTACGAATGGTCTTCCGCAAGGATACGTAAGAATCCTCATCTCGAGGTCCGACCGCTAAAATAAAAAAAATAGTCAAGGTCTAATGATTTGATTTTCTAGACTTCAGGAGCATGCTCTTTTTAGATCCCGACATAGACTCGAGTCTGAACCTAGCCTCGTCAAAGCCTTTTCCCACCTACATTCATTTAAGTCACAAATTCAAACTTTTTTACTATTAGTCAAGCTCTCCTTTTCCCTAAAGGACTCTCCGACAATTCCATGGTTTCTGGCGACATTTGACTTTGCTTAATCAACTTCCCAATGACGAATCCCCATTGAAAATTTTCTACGTTCAAGACAGATCAACTACATTTCAATTAAGGCAAACCTAATTCAAGGCAAGCTCACCCAAAGTGGGGGCTTCCTATATGTGGTGGTTCCTCCAAATGAAATCAAACTCCCGAAGAGTTATAATTTACGGACCTCGATTACGGACCCCGATTATTTACTAAAACAGTTTTCGAAAATCATTCTATCCATTGATGATCATTCTATCTCATTCTACATATCGAAAACTCCTAGCCTTGCAAAACCCGACCTTGCATTGCATACATATTAGTCTTGCATAACCCTGACCTTGCATAACGTGTCATCTTCCTTAGCTTTGCATAACCTTAGCTTAATCGTTGCATAGCGTCTCATGCATCCTTAGAGAACCTAAGTTTACATTATTGCATCATTATGTGCTTTATGTGAGTTGTTTACACCTAGCTGTTAACATCTTCTTCTACAGGTAATCAGATTGCTTGTAGTTATTATCCTGCATACTAACTTTGTTTTGCAAAGACCGGCGTATATAGATCAGTTTTAAATTGCAGAGCGTTTAGAATTGCTCTCCGTCCCGACACTATATACTTTGACTTTCGGTTTCCTGAACCTCAGTCAAAGTGGGGGCTTATGTAAACACATAATCGTGTATCCCCATTTTAAGGGTCCAATGATGAAACATACCGCGGTCTTAGTTGGCACAACCCAACGAAAGAGCAATCCGAAGAGCCACCCCAAAATTAGTTTAAATTGGGTTTTGAAATATTATTCTAAAGCCCAAATTAATTATTCATGATAATTTATTATTTTAAGCCCATAAAATATTTTAAGTCCATTTAAGTATTTTACAATCCCAATTATTTATTATTTTTAATAAATACGTTTAACAAATATCAGATTTTTATTCCGTAAAATTCAATCTCCGGATTTTAAGGATAAAAATATATCTTCTAAAACGCGTTTAAAGAAATATGGCTGGCAAATGAGCTAGACGCAGGCGGTGCGCCTAGTGCGCCACGTGCGCCCATCGCATTGGTCAAGCTGTGTCAGGCACGCCAATCCACGCCTGATACGTGGATTTTTGACTCACACAGAGTCCTGCGCCTAGCGCACCTCTCTGTGTGAGCCGTATCTTTTTCTTTTCTATCTTTTTAAATACGCGCACCACGTGTACGTGTTTGACTGGGCTGGTCGCGTTAGACACACCAATGTGCGTTTGACACGTAGACGTGCGCTTGACACGTAGACCTGCGCCAGGCGCATGTTAGCACGTGTGGCGCACAATCCTTTTTCCTATAAATACATGTGATTCCTCGAATCACGGCGGCTTTTCAATTTATTGTACGAACACAAAAACTTCCGAATACTTACGAATCCTATTACGAACCTCCATATACTCAAGCACTTTCAATACATCAATCCCTTTTCCAGTTCCTGATCATACTACGTTCTTGGTTCCACGATTACTCCGCCTAAAGATCGTTGCGCTCTTCGACCTAAGCCGCATAGGTATAATTCCTGAGGATCCTTGAATAATTCAATTATATTTATTGCCTTGAAGTTACTAACAATTTATTTCGTGATGTAGATCTTTACTTGATAATCGTTCTACTGTATATTCTAATCTTTCCTTCTTTTTATTTATTCTCATACATTGTTATATACTTGCCTGATTATTCTATGCATATTATATGATTGTCCTGTTTTAATAATTTTATCACCCACATGTTATTTTTGCTAATCAAAGACCTAAAGAACTGTTATAACATTAACCAGATTAATTTGGACAACCTGCTAGGTTCCTTGTAATATTGATTGCATAATAACATAACACTAAAAAATAGTCTTTTTATGATTCTTTCTCTAAAGAATTGTTGGCGACTTCTTTCAAAACAATTTTCAATAAAACCTTAACAATGGGGTAGTCAAACATAATACGCGCTCATCCTGCGTAGCCGAGATAAAATCACGCCTACATCAGGCAACAACAAAGTAATAAAATCCAATTGCAGCATCTCCACATTAAACTCAGTTACAGGATCACTTCCTGAAATCATTATGGCAATTTCATTTATCAGCAAACTATTCGATCAATTTCCTTCCATGAAATTCACGAACAACCCATATTTTGTTGAAAAATAAAGAATTGCAAAAGATAAAGAGAACAACAAGTCTAATACTACTCAAACTCTTTCTTTTATTGAAGACTTGCGTACAAAATAGAAGTAAAAAAGATTACCTTAAATAAGCAAAACACTAACAACCTGATACTAGAAAATAGGAGCATTAACCCATGATCTAGATATGATGACCCACTAACATATTAATATCCTAAAGACTCCACTAAATAAATCAACTCCTGATAATATGCCACTAACGTTCAGTTGAACAAATCCCTAAGCTGCTAACTGAATACATCACATTTTCCTAAACTATAGAACTAATTTTGAATAGGAGACTCAACATATTTATCTACTACATTTGTTGCTCAAAAATGAATTCAAGAAATGAAATTTTACTTATAACACCCCGTAAATTTCACCCTTTATTTTTGGTGTTAGTTTATTTTAAAATGATATTTTTTTTTCGTAAAAATAAATAATTTATTATTTTCTCTAGATTAATGATTTTTATTCTTTATAATTTGGGAGCCGAATTATTATTTTATTATATGGTGTGTTAATGTGTGCATTATATTTATATTTATAATATAATTTATTAGAATTATTTTCATTATTAAGTATTTTCAAAGTTTAGGCGCGATTTAGGAATTTATCGATTTATCGCGTGACGGACTTTTGATGCGTGGACCTTTGATGACTTGGGCCGAAATCATCTTGGTGTACTTGGGCTTGGACAGCCAGCTATGGGGAGGGAGAAAGAAGAAACTTCTCTTCTCTTCTTTCATTTCTTTTCTTTTATTTGATGACCCTTGGTAGTTTGTAACCCCCATAACCCCCTAATCATTTCTCCTAAACCCTTCATTTTTTCCTTGCCATAAAATTCTGATTTTTATTAAAAGAAGTTCAGCATCATTCTCATTTAACCCTCACCGTTTTCAAGAAAAGAAAGAGAGAAAAGGAAGAGGAAAAGAATAGAAAGGTTCAACCCTGATTTTCCTGTCACACCTTCACGAAAATAACCGTAGCCGGAGATCTAACCGTTGGATCGTCTTCAAATTTGGACAGAAGGTTTACAACATCTTGTTCTTAACTTTGACTTATTGCTACAATTTTCGTTCGTGGAGGACTTGGATTGCACATATTTTTCGTATCTCTTTAGACTCGCTCTCCTCCCGACGTTCCAGGTAACTAGTAGTTATCTTAGAACAATAGTGATTAGGGTATTATTCGGTATTAGATTATTACGCTAGGAATTATTTAAAATACCTTTTGAATGAAATTATTGACGAAATTTGACATGAATATACTTGATGCATGCTGTGTGACTATTGTGTAAAGAAAAATAATTTTCGTCTGAGTTTTAGTATTTATTTGATTTAATTGGTATTTTGTGCGTTTTGGCTTATTTGCATAATAATTATTAAACGAATGTTAAAATTATTGAAATTATTTTTCGTGAATCATGTTATATGTGTAGTATGTATTTCATGCCTTAGAATAATTTTTTCCTACTGTTTACCTGTTTATTTAATTGATATATCTGTTTTTGCATTATCATTTCTGTCAGTATATAAATCATGAAAATTATTTCTGGAAGCCGAAAAATTCATTTCTTTGTATATTATGTATTTCCGTGAGTTTATTCATGTTGTGTAAATTTTTGGTAATTTATGTACGTTTATTTTTATTTTTAATTATTATATTGGCTTTATTGTGTATTATGTATATTAACGTTTAAAAATACTTTTAGAGTCCTAAAATTATAAATAAAATTTTTACCATATCAGTAGAGCCATTAGGGTCGTATGATAATTTTTGTGTGATTTTTAGGCTCGAACTTATTAGTTTAATAATTATTATTGGGATTTTGTTGTGAAATTGAGGATACTCTTTTAAATTATTTAAGAGCTTGTTAATCAGAAATAATTTGTAATATATTATGTTCTTGGTTGCTGATGTTCAGTAGGTTGCAGTAAGTATTATTGGGTAACATTATGTTTATGTTTGATTTATGAGAAAAATGATTAATTGTTACTACTCTTTTATTTAATAAGCCTTGTAGTTAATTGGTGATGTATTTTTGATTGAATTGTTGGTGCTGTAAAAACTAGTTTAATATCATTGTTGATGCTTATAGATGTTCAAGGTGTTTATTGTTGGAGACATTTGTTGAAAGTTTGTAAGTTATTATCTTTGAGGATTTTTGAAGAATTACTTTTGATGAATTATGGGTATAAGACCGGGTGGCATCCCTTTTGACGAATATTTTTGAGTTGAATGATACTTTGATAATATCTATGATTTTATTTTGAGATAAGAATATCCGGTGGGATAGATGTAGTCCCCGGTGAAGAACATGCCAACCACCTGGTTTGCGAACTAGGGGTACACCTGGGTTAATTGTTGTCGTCCGAGAGGTCAGGGAGTTCTGCGTGTTCTACCCTGCATCGGGAGTTTGGCCATTCTTAGACACAGGCAGTGGGGAACGTAAGCCTATAGACTGACCTGGAGATTGCGATCTGACAAACCTTAGGAAGTGAATTGCGATTCACTGGCGTTCGGTTTCTGACTCAATAACTTATTTTACCTATACTTTTATTTTTATAAAAGTACTCTTGAGATGATTTATTTATTTTTATCCAACTCGCTATTTATTAATCATTTGCGTTATTTGTGAGTTATATGGAAGTGGATGCATATTGTAGTTGACTTGACTTTATTATTTCCTTTCTTATTAATATATGTCTGAATTGTACTTTGATTTCTTTTGTTCTGGGAGAACTGCTAGTTACTCCCCACTGATTGTGGATGTTTGTTGATATATTTTGCAGGTAATGTTGATGGGAATCTTCTTTGGTTTTGGGCTCGGGTTGAGATGTGAGCATTAAAATGTTAGTTGTTTTAGGCCTAGACTTTTAGTTAGTTGAAGAGTTAGTTTTATCTTTTGGATATTACTCTAATTAATTTAATTTATTTATACTATTTACTTATGTTGGTTTATCACTTAGTTATTCGAACGCATTTCTTGTAGTAGTGACATTCCCAGAAGACGATGTTTCCGCCATCGTCCTATTAATACTATTATTATTTCTTTCTTTTCCGCTTTGAAATTCTGGGGTGTTACAGTTGGTATCAGAGCAAAACGCTCCTAAACTCTGAAACAGAGTTGCTAATGATTCTTTAGAATTATTAGTTAGCCATAGGAGATAAAATTTATTTAGAATTAAGTTTTATAGTTTCGCTATAATGAGAGTGTGATGGGTAGAGTAAGTAAAAGGGAAGCCTTATGGGAATGTGGTGTGCTCTCATGCTTATGGAGCATATGTTATATGTATAGTTACTTGTATTATTGGTGGAATTAGTCTACCAAGTTTGCTAATCTTATTTGCAGGGCCTCTTACATGTAATTTATTTTCTCTTTTATCGAGTGCGCAATGAAAAGCGAAGTAATTTATAGCCTTCTTGGTTTAGTTGTGTGTTTAATTTGTTTTGTGTTTTGCAATTTAAAAATAAACTTTAATTTTATTTTAATATAGTCTTGTGTGTTGCATTGCATTTATTTTATTTGCTGGTTGCTTGATAGTATATGTTATTATGTGCGACGGTACATACTTTCTGTTCTTTTTCAATTAAGTGTTGTATTTTATGTGAGTACTACGTATCTGTTTTATTATTTACAAAACTTTCCAGTTTGAATTTATATTCCAAAATATATTTTAGATCTTTGAACTTAATAAATTTCATACTTATGTTAGAGTTATTTTCTGATTTTCAAATTTTGTTATTGTTAATATTTTGACATACTCTTTTGAAAAACGTTTAATTTCAATTGTTTTATAATGGTTTGGAAAAAGAAAGGGGTTATGAAATTGTCTTTCAAGATATTCTTCAAATTTCTCTTACCGTCTTTGACCATCCATATTTATAAATATTTTCCTATTAATATTTTTATTTTTCATGCTAATCCTTGTTTAGCCTTTAAATATGGTAATAAGTTTTGTAGTCTTTGAAAATAAAAGTACTTTAATGAGTTGTCTTGGTGTTAGATTGAAATGTAGACGCAAACTATTTTGTTTTAAAGGTTAGCATTCAACAACTTTTACTTTACTTAGTTTTTCTTATTAGCATTATTTTTCGAACTCAAATACGTGAAAGGATCTCGTTTACTATTTGTTGTTTCTTGTTTAAATATTTAGTGCTTTCTCATTTCATAGCAAAATTTTGGTTGTTTTCAATACTTCTTATTTAATTCTTTGGTTTTGACTAATCTGTTTTATATTCTTTGAAAACGAAATTTATATACTCAGTCTAAATTTTAAACTTGTTTGAGTTGATATTAAGTCATAATGGGTGATTCCTTTGACTTGTATGTCAATTTGATAAGTCTAAATTTTAAACTTGTTTGAGTTGATATTGAGTCATAATGGGTGATTCCTTTGACTTGTATGTCAATTTGATAAGTTGACACATTTTGACTATTTTGATTTAACTTCCTTTTTGAGTTGACATTAAGTTTATATTGGGTGATTCCGTTAAACTTTAATGTTGATTTGATAAGATGGCTTTCAAATATTATTTCGTTGATACTAGGTTGCAATGGGTGGTTCCATGCACGTTTGTGTCAACTTGGCAAATTTATAATTGTTGTTAATAATTTATTACTTTATCGCCTATTTATTATTAGTGTTTTATCGTTGTGAAATTTATTTTAAAGTGTACAATTTCTTTTGCGAACTTTAAATTTCATATATATGTTTAGGAGGACGTACGCTCTTATAACATATGTCATGACTTGTGTTCGTAAGTGCTATTTTAATAAAGCAGCTAGCTAATCTTTATTAAAGTGTTCTTATCTCTTTAAGTGGAGTATAAGCCCGTGTGGTTACCTCTATTTAAATTGGTTTGACTATCTATTTACGAACTTTTTCTTCTTCGTTTCTTTTCTAAAAATATTTATGTATGGTCGGATTTATACTTTTATAATTTTACGTAAATATTTATTCCTGCTTCTTTTACAAAATTACCTATAGCTTATTGTGCAAATGTTTTTACCTCAAACTTTCTACTTGTCTTTGGCTCTTTCACATTGTATAAAATGATGGTTGTTACCGTACTTCTTTACTATACAACTCTTTTGGTCTTCCAAAATAAAAAATATATTATTTGAGTTATCAAATTTTTATACCTGCAAAGTTGTTTAGTTCTTAACTAAAATCCATCGATTTCTGTTTTCTTAATGTTCTTTATCTAGAGTATTTTCTTTTGTCTCTTGGTTGTTTTGAAGTTTCGAGGACGAAACTCTTTTAAGGGGGAGTGATTGTAACACCCCGTAAATTTCACCCTTTATTTTTGGTGTTAGTTTATTTTAAAATGATATTTTTTTTTCGTAAAAATAAATAATTTATTATTTTCTCTAGATTAATGATTTTTATTCTTTATAATTTGGGAGCCGAATTATTATTTTATTATATGGTGTGTTAATGTGTGCATTATATTTATATTTATAATATAATTTATTAGAATTATTTTCATTATTAAGTATTTTCAAAGTTTAGGCGCGATTTAGGAATTTATCGATTTATCGCGTGACGGACTTTTGATGCGTGGACCTTTGATGACTTGGGCCGAAATCATCTTGGTGTACTTGGGCTTGGACAGCCGGCTATGGGGAGGGAGAAAGAAGAAACTTCTCTTCTTTCATTTCTTTTCTTTTATTTGATGACCCTTGGTAGTTTGTAACCCCCATAACCCCCCCTAATCATTTCTCCTAAACCCTTCATTTTTTCCTTGCCATAAAATTCTGATTTTTATTAAAAGAAGTTCAGCATCATTCTCATTTAACCCTCACCGTTTTCAAGAAAAGAAAGAGAGAAAAGGAAGAGGAAAAGAATAGAAAAGTTCAACCCGGTTTTTCCTGTCACACCTTCACGAAAATAACCGTAGCCGGAGATCTAACCGTTGGATCGTCTTCAAATTTGGACAAAACGTTTACAACATCTTGTTCTTAACGTTGACCGCAGAGATTTAGAATCCGAGCTTTTTATCACCAGGAATCATGGTCGGAACAGAGCAGTGCGAAACAAGAGTTTTCAACGTTCAAGAAGAAAACGCCTAGTGACTTATTGCTACAATTTTCGTTCGTGGAGGACTTGGATTGCACATATTTTTCGTATCTCTTTAGACTCGCTCTCCTCCCGACGTTCCAGGTAACTAGTATTTATCTTAGAACAATAGTGATTAGGGTATTATTCGGTATTAGATTATTACGCTAGGAATTATTTAAAATACCTTTTCAATGAAATTATTGACGAAATTTGACATGAATATACTTGATGCATGCTGTGTGACTATTGTGTAAAGAAAAATAATTTTCGTCTGATTTTTAGTATTTATTTGATTTAATTGGTATTTTGTGCGTTTTGGCTTATTTGCATAATAATTATTAAAAATTTGTCAAAAACTGGGCCGACCCACGGGTGAACCCGCATCCGACCCAGACCCAACCTGTTCCGAGCCGAGAGTGGTCGGGTGGAAAGCCGACCCATTCCGACCCAGCGTCCACCCGTGCCCAGTTCAACCCGTGGAATTGGCAACCCAACCTGAACTGGGCCGACCCAGGTGGACCCGTGGCCAGTTACACCCGTGAACAATGACCCAGACCCAACCTGTTTCCGACCCAAAACTAACCCGCACCCCACTTCACCCAGCAATGACCCAGTTAAACCCACCCTGCTATCACCCAATCCAGTTGTGACCCAACCCAGTTAGCAACCGACCCAGTTGTGACCCAACCTAGTTATTACCGACCCAGTTATCACCCAACCCAGTTACCACCCGACCCAGTTACCACCCGACCCAACTGCACCCGACCCAAAAGCATTCCGACCCAATACAACCCAACCCAGTTATCACTCAACCCAGTTACCAACCCGACCCAATTACCACCCGACCCAAATGCACCCGACCCAAAACCATTCCGACCCAATATAACCCGACCTAATACAACCCGACCCAAAACCATTCCGACCCAGTTTTCTTCCTCTCATCACAACTATGTAATATGTATGAGTAGTAACTAGTAACTAGTAAGTTATAATCAGCTATTAAAAAAAAAGAACAATGTTATGGGAAACAAAAAAGAGTAAAGCTATATATTATAAGCCTCATAGGCCATAGCCCAAACAAAAACTTTGGCTAATATTATAAGCCTCATAGCCCAAACAAATAGTTCCTTTGCCCCTTCATCCTCTTGTTTCTCCCAAAATAGCCTCGCAGGCTTGCAACCATTGCCTCACATTACGATCATTTTGTATTTGAAGGTGCATAGTTAAATTATTCATAGATGAAGCCATGAAGGTGCATAGTTAAATAGTTGAACTGAAAAGTATATTGAATTTGAAGGGATATTGGAGAGAATAAGACAAGTAAATTAGGAAAAATAGAAAACTCTTATATTCATATAATAGTATAATGTTTACAAGATTTAGTACACTTACAAATGAATAATGTACATATGAAAATGATTAAGTTTAAACTCTAAAGTAAAAAAATTACAAAATGACCACCAACAGCAGCAACATCGAAAATCAACCACCAAGCGGCGAAGAAGAGACAACCACCCAAGCCCAAGATTAGAGCCCAAAGGCAACGGCAAAGCATTAGAGCACCAGCGACGAAGATCGACCACCACCACCACGGCGGAAGAACCGGCAGCAAAAAAGCCAACAACGACGAAGCAACGAGCCAACGAGAAGGTAGCAAAACCCCCAAAAAAACTCCCAAAGAAAACCATATAGCAATAGCAGTCAATTCTAAACAAGTAAATATTACAAAGATAAGAAAATTTAATTTACTTTTAAAAAAACTCCCAAAGAAAACCATATAGCAATAGCAGTTTATAAGTATCAAATTAACAAGTAAATATTGCAAAGATAAGAAAATTTAATTCACTTTTAAAATCAATAATGGCTCTCAGGTACACAAGTTGACCTCATCATCGAGCACTCGACTCTAATTAACAACACAAACTTCACAACACAAGAAAGCCATCAAAAGTGACACGAGCATCCACAATTCTTTGTCTTTTAAATAATACCAAACCAATTTTACCAATCAAGTGCATATCATGTCCAATAAGACAAAAGAAAAGTAGCTCCACATCGTGACACTTAGGGCAAAACATGTTTGTAAAGTAAAATGTAGCCAAAAAGAGTCGCAAGCAAGTCAACAATCAATGATCTTTGCGCAAGGGACAATTCTGTTTAGGGTTAGGGTTAGGGTTTGGGTCTAGGATTTGGGTCTAGGGTTTGGGTCTAGGGTTTGGGTCTAGGGTTTGGGTTTGGGTCTAGGGTTAGGGTTTAGGCCTAGGGTTAGGGTTTGGGTTTAGGGAAACCCACAACACAACAACCCCGCCCGTAACACAACAAACCCACCCCAGAACACATGCAAACCCAACCCCAAACACAAGCAAACCCTAAACACAAGCAAACCCCAAACACAAACAAACCCCAACACACAACCAACCCACAAACACAAACCCGGAAACAAACACAAACCCAGAACACAACCATCTAACATTTTCAATAGGCCACAACACAAGGCCAAAACAATAAACATCGACTGCAACCACCATCAAAGAACCACCAAGATCAAACAACAACAAGCAGACAGTTAAGGAATTGAATCATAATCAATATCAGTAGGCTCGGTCTCTTTAACAACTTCAAGAGACTCCTCATCCTCAATCTTAGAATAACCAAAGATCCAATTTTGGCAAGTAACAAGAGCCTCAACATTTTTGGGCAGCAAATGCGTGCGATACTTTGTTAAAATTCTGCCCCCCATACTAAATGAAGACTCGGAGGCCACAGAAGTAATGGGGATAGCCAACACATCTCTAGCCATCCGAGACAAAATAGGATAAACTCCCACATGCGTTTTCCAATAGGCCAAAACATCAAAATGGTCATCTTGGTCAGCGGGAACATGAGGGGCACTGAAATATGATTCCATATCATTTTCAATACCCCTACTAGCAGCAACATTGGCACCAAAACTCTAAAAAGCGACGAAACAAAATAGTATCACAAAACTATTAACAATCACAAACTCGTAAAGTAATCATGAATCAATCAAATGTTACACATAGTAGCCAACCTTTCCAAGACTGGCCTTCTTAAAAGGACGGGCAATCGACCTTGCAAAACTTGTAGTGGACGAATCAGAACCGGTAGTCATAGAAGATGTAGTGAAAGAGGGTTGGAGTTGACTCAATTGTAAGTGAGAATAAACAGTAGCATAGTGCATATACAACTCAGTAAAGGCATCAACCGCCTCTTTAACCTTACCATCAAGATGTTGGGGCAAATAAACAGTAGCATACAACTCATGAACAAAGTTTTTTTTGTAACGGGGATCAAGCATGATAGCAATAGTAAGAATCAAAGAATAATTTTCCCAATACTTGTTAAATTTTTCATACATAGGAGCAGCCATAAGACGAATAGAATCAGTTGGGTTTTCTTTAGCATAAAACGGAAGACTTTCAATCAAAACAATGTTCTCAACATATAGGTTGGCGGTGGGGGTAATCGGAACCGTGAAAAAAGACAAGTAATATCATAAAAAGGTTCAAGAAAATCACAAACATTTTGGACAGTTTCCCATTCAGAATCAGTTAGAGAAACATCTAAACCATGCTCAAGTAAACAATATCTATCTACAGCCTCCCTAGCTTCTAAACACCTACGGAGCATAAGAAAGGTAGAATTCCAACGAGTACGAACATCACCAATCAATGAACCAGAAAAACCAAAAGATTCACATACTTCACACAATCATCAAACCTCTCTTTCCTAATGTTTGAAAAAGAAACATATGTAACAACTTGTTGCAACTTCAAAACAGTTTTATCCATAAACTTAAAACCAGCTTGGACAATCAGATTTAATATATGGGCATAACATCTTACATGAAAAAACTTACCAAAACAAGGCAATAAATTAGTTCTATTCAAGTCCCTAACCATCTCTTGAATCATAACATCATTGGCAGTAGCATTATCACAAGTCAAAGAAAACACTTTATCTCTAATATTCCACTCATCAAACAAATCAAGAGTAAACTTACCCAACTCCTTACCGGTGTGGGACCCAGGAAAATGTCTAAATATAAGAATTTTAGAACGCAACACCCAAGAGTTATCAACATAATGAGCAGTCAAAACAGTAAAACTAACATTATTAAGTGCAGACCACAAATCACAAGTACAACACACTTTTCCTTCTAAGTTACCTATAGTTGTCTTTAATTGAGCTTTAAGAGAAGCAAACTGATTAGTGCAATGCTTAAGCATAGTATTCCTAGAAATATGCTTCACATTAGGATTCAAGTAAGAAAGCAATTCTCTATGCTTAG
The DNA here is from genome assembly GCA_947648045.1 of Beta corolliflora. Classification (NCBI taxonomy): domain Eukaryota; kingdom Viridiplantae; phylum Streptophyta; class Magnoliopsida; order Caryophyllales; family Amaranthaceae; genus Beta; species Beta corolliflora. The sequence continues at coordinate 2,279,663 of CANSZD010004261.1, forward strand.
TATGCTCAACAATCAACAGTGGATATGCATGACACATAATAGCTTCAGCAAACATACGACAGAAAGTTTTTTGATCATAATGCCCCCCAGGCTGAGCAGCTTTTACTTTTAAGTAAGCTTCACACTTCTCTAAATGTTTATTTTGGTTATTAGTACCTTGGGTTCCCTCAGCACGATAAGTCTTAGCATTACAATGCTTACATGTAGAAAATATCTTACCATCTTCCTTCTTAAACAAGGTAAAGTCTTTGCCAAACTTAGCGTACGCCTCCCAAACAGAGGGGATCATGGGTTTGGGGAGAAATGGTTTCCTCCTCAACAGAAAGGGAATTGGACCCAATAATGGAGTCCAATGTCAAGTGATCAACTGAAAAATAAATTCACACATTTAAAGTTTAAACAAGGCATAGTCTAGACAAGTTATGAGCTGTCGAGATAAGATGCCACTACCAATCAATCAAAGATGAATAGAACAAAATTTTGCATAAAAAACACATGATGTTTCATTCGATCCTTTGTAATTAGTTAAGGCAAGCATAACTCTTGAAGTAGAAACTGCGTAAGATTATAGATCTACAAGCACAAACAATAATATAAAAATGTCACAACAGCTATCATATAAATACACAAACACTAAATCCTCATACAAACTTAAAAAGTAAGAAATCCAAAAAAAAAAGACAAAATCAAGCAGCATCGACTCAAGAGACTAAACAGAGCAGTAAATGTGGTTTCACAGTAGCAGCCACCAGCATGTTGTGGCAATAGCAAGAGCACACAAACAACAACCAGAGACTTAACAGGGCAGCTGATGAAGAAAAACATGCGCTGCAACAAGAGAGAGAAAATGATAACATATTTATGACACACAATAAGCACCTAAAAACAGCACCATTAGACAGCAATTCTAAGCGTAAATCATACGTCTATATCAGTTACAGAAGTTCGAGTAATACTTTATGTTGGGAGAAAAGATATGGGTTAACACAAGTCAATACTAAAAGGGAACAAAAAAGGCATGAACCATAATACGTCCTCAGTAACCATAAGCCTAATAGGAGGTCATTCCAAGTACATATGTCGAGATGACAAAAAACAGTAACATGTCATCACAAACATCAAACATGAAACCATTATTAAAGTTTAAACATCAAACATGACAAAAAAAAACAGTATTAAGATCGAAAAATAAATGAAATCACAAACATGTCATCACAAACATGTAACATAAATTATAAATGACAAAAAATCAGAAAACACGAACCCAGAAAACACGAACCCTAAACAAATCAAACCCTAACAAAAAGGCAGACCTAGATACTTAAATTGTTAAACATCAACGAGAAATCACAAACATGTAATATAAATGAATTCACAAACATGAAATCACAAACATCAAACATGACAAAAAAAAACAGTATTAAGATCGAAAAATAAATGAAATCACAAACATGTCATCACAAACATGTAACATAAATTATAAATGACAAAAAATCAGAAACAGAAATCACAAACATCAAACATGTAAAGTTGTAAACAAGTCAGAAACCCTAAATAATTCAAGTTAAGAATTTAATATACAATTATACATGACAAATAATAACGAACATAGTATATCTCACATATGACAAAAAATAAGATACAAATAAAAAATCAGTATTAAGATCGAAAAATAAACTTGACATTCCTAAAAAATTCTAGATCTCACATATGACAAAAAAAAAAGTAAAAAAAAATCAAAAAATACATGATATTCCAGTAGATCTGCAAACTGGACCAGCACATAATCCCACATTCACATGCAAGCAGATCTTCCTAATTCTAAACAAAAAAAAAGGAATTCTAGAACTCTAGAAGTGTAGAACACTTACCTGGTGGTTGCGACATACTGTTTTTAAATATTAAATTTACTTTTTTTTTGCTTCTTTTTGCTTCTTTTTTCTTCTTTTTTGCTTCTTCTTTGCTTCTTCTTTTCCGACGATCACCGTGTTTTTCCGACGATCTTCACTTCTTGACCAAAAGTCCAAAACCCAGAAAATTAACCAAGAGAACACAAACCCGTAAACCGTATTTAAGAGAAATGAGAAATTTGAAAGATAAATATGAAAGAAGCGAAGAAAATAAGATAGAGAGAGAGAAAATGAGAGAGTAATAGAGAATTAGAGATTGATAAAAAAAAATCTGGAAGAAGCGAATAATTTTGAGGGTTTTTTTTAGGGTTTGGAAGGGAGAGGAATAGAGGATGAGAGTGAGAGGGAATGCCGGATCGAATGAGAGAGAAAATGAGGTGAAGAAATGAGGCGTGTGAGGTTAAAAAATAGGTGTATATACTAGGGATTAGGGTGGAGGTTTAGGGTTAGATTTTTGATTCAATCTCAACCGTTGGATTTAATCATTGAGTGGCTAAGATTCATTTTAGTGAGTTAATTTTAGATTTTTAGATTTCTGAGATTAAAGAAATGAAGGGTCAAGGGCTCAGATTTAATATTAGCTAATCAATGGTCTCAAACCAAGATCCTTTACATATTTTTTTGACCAATGAACATCAAGAGTGACCAAGCACATGGATTTCAAAATTTCAATGGTTGGATTTACTCTTTCTCAAATCAAATGGTTAAGGTTAAGTCTTAAGAGTTGTTAAGACAGGACACAAGTAATGCTTTTTTCTAGTTTTTATATTTATAATTCTACATTTTTTAATACCAATTGTAATTATAGTATTGATTTGTAAATTTGTTTAGTAATTAACTAATTACTAATTAGTAATATTATAAATTAATAAATATTACAAACTTTAGAAGTTTCATACTTTAATTACTATTTTTAATTATAAACAAGATGATTCATGTAAAAATTATTATGAATGAATAATGATGTATTGATGACTTGATGTGAATTGTGAAACAGTGAAAGTAGAAACTGTTAACTGTTAAGTATGAAATATGAATGTATGATTATTTAATTAATGAAATAGACGGATTCCTAATTTCCTAGTATGACTTTTGATTAAGATCCACAACGATACGTATGATTAAGTTGCTATACGATGATACGTATAGCAACTTAGTATCTTACTGTCTTTTAAGATCCAAAACTGAAACATCAACGATGAAAGTCGATCAATCTATTCTAAATTTCTAATGATGCTTTGATTATTGTTAAAACCGTGTAATAACATCGATGATCAATCTTATGATCATTTGATGGTTTTGACTTTTGATTAATGTCGAAGACAATCAATCTTATGATCATTTGATTAATTAATTTATGTCAAGATTGTGAACCTTAACTTAACGAAATTCGATTATGTTCATCCTCTACTAATATAGTGTATGATTATGTATCATCTTCATATGACATATTGACATATTCGATTAAGTGATTAACGTTGATCATTGTTACTTCACTACTTGTTGAGTTGTTCCATGAACGATGAAAGTCTAACTCTTTTTGTTTCTATATAGTGACTCATTCAGACTTGAGAGTGTGTAAGTCACTAACTAACAAAATGTTTAAGTTTAATAGTTTATTGACTCTAACACTATAAGTCTATAATCAATAATCAGTATGGACTATGGAGTATGGACTTATGCCTTAAGCCCTTAACAACTTAAATGCTTAACCCTTATGGTTGTTATTGTTACTTGTTAGATGTTAGATTGTTAGTTGTTATTTGTTACTTGAATACTTATGCAATCATGAATAAGAATAAGTGAATAACCGATACTTAGGCAATAGGCCAATAGCCAATGCCCAATGGTGAATGGCCCAATAATATAAGTATAGTGTATAACTTATAAGTCTTACTTTAGTAACTTTAAAAATTAGTAATATAAGTATCAAACTACGGTTTTTTCACCAAATACCCCTGACAAATAAATTTATTCACCAAATACCCCCACTTTTTTCAAAATTCACCAAATACCCCCGACCTTTAAAAAAATTCACCAGATACCCCTGACATTTCAAAAAATACCAAAAATGCCCCTTTTGGCTAACGGACGTTAGTGCTCCGTTAATTAATTAACTAATTAACCTAAAAACCCTAATTAAACCCTAAAACTCTAACTAACCCTAAAACCCTAACTAACCCTAAACCCACTCCCAAGCCCACCATCCTCCCACCCCTTTGACCCCCACCACCCCCACCCCCCACAACTCCAACCCTACCCCCCCCCGCCGCCGCGCCTCCCCTCCCGACCACCCCGCCCCCGCCGCCCTCCCCAAAGCAACCCCCACGCAGCCTCCCCCCACCCCGACATGACATCCGCAGCTCCCCCCCCCCATCGACCCTCCGGCAGCTCCCCCCACCCTTGTCGAATTCCCCCACCTTCCCCCACCCTTCCCTCCCCCACCCCCGCGAATTTTCGCATCCATCCCCACCCCTCGAGCAATCGCAACCTCCCTCACTCTCGCCGGCCCACCAACAAACACCTAACAACATCAACTCACTCACTTTGGAGTTATCGGAATCTAGGTGGGAAGAGCTTCTTGAAAAGAAAATGCCAGGCGAGAGTGAGGGAGGGGGAGGGGAGGCGCGAGGGACGACTTCGAAAAGAAAATGCCGGCGAGAGTGAGGGAGGGGGAGGGGAGGCGCGAGGGACGGGGAAGGGGAGGGCGCGAGGGAAGGAGAGGGAGGGGGGGTGCGAGCGAGGCGAGGGGAAAGGGGATCTTGGGAAAGGGTCTGGGGTTCTCACGGGCGGGAGAGGGGGGGGGTGGGGTCTGGGGTGAGGAGGGGTGGGTGGTGGGTCTAGGGTTTGGGGGGTAGGGTTGGGGGGTTGGGGTTGGGTTAAGGAGAGTTTAGGGTTTAGTTAGGTTTAATTAGGTTTAATTAGGGTTTAATTAGGGTTTTTAGGTTAATTAGTTAATTAATTAACGGAGCACTAACGTCAGTTAGCCAAAAAGGGCATTTTTGGTATTTTTTGAAATGTCGAGGGGTATCCGGTGAATTTTTTTAAAGGTCAGGGGTATTTGGTGAATTTTGAAAAAAGTGTGGGTATTTGGTGAATAAATTTATTTGTCAGGGGTATTTGGTGAAAAAACCGATCAAACTATTAACGATTCAATGTATTATTACAAAGTTCACAATGACTCAATCAAAATTCACAATATTAGTATAATTACTATAATATATCACTATAAACTGTATAAAGTATAATCTATATCACAATATCACATGTTATAAGTTTATAACGTATAAGTTATAACAATCTCGACCCAAACCAAATCAATACGCCGCCGGTTTGAGATTTCAGATGATCCAAGAACCAAGTCCTACCGAGATCCGATTTATTCCGACCCAAGTCATTCCGAAAGCCGATTTATTCCGACCCAAGTCATTCCGAAAGCCGATTTATTCCGACCCAAGTCATTCCGATAGTCGATTACTTGAATACTCAATTAATTCCGAAAGTCGATTTATTCCAACCCAATTCATTCCGATATCGATTTCTTCCGACCCAAGTCATTCCGAAAGCCGAATTATTCCGACCCAAGTCATTCCGAAGCCGATTTATTCCGACCCAAGTTATTCCGATATCGATTTCTTCCGACCCAAGTAATCCGAAAGCCGATTTCTTCCGACCCAAGTCATTCCGAAAGCCGATTTCTTCCGACCCAAGTCATTCCGAAAGCCGATTACTTCCGACCCAAGTCATTCGGAAAGCCGATTTCTTCCGACCCAAGTCATTCCGAAAGCCGATTTAGACCGACTTCACCTTATTCCATTCCGACCCAAATTCACCCAACCCAGATACCGTCCGACCCAGTCTAAGCCGACCCAGTTCCGACCCAGTTCCGAGATCCCCTCACCCAGTTTAACCCGACCCAAGTTCACCCAACCCACCCAGTTCCGACCCATGACACACTCTCACCCAGATTATTCCGACCCAAATCATTCCGACCCAGCTTGGGTCAACCCAAACCCAGCCAGTGACCCAGATTGACACCACTAGTAGTTATCTTAGAACAATAGTGATTAGGGTATTATTCGGTATTAGATTATTACGCTAGGAATTATTTAAAATACCTTTTGAATGAAATTATTGACGAAATTTGACATGAATATACTTGATGCATGCTGTGTGACTATTGTGTAAAGAAAAATAATTTTCGTCTGATTTTTAGTATTTATTTGATTTAATTGGTATTTTGTGCGTTTTGGCTTATTTGCATAATAATTATTAAACGAATGTTAAAATTACTGAAATTATTTTTCGTGAATCATGTTATATGTGTAGTATGTATTTCATGCCTTAGAATAATTTTTTCCTACTGTTTACCTGTTTATTTAATTGATATATCTGTTTTTGCATTATCATTTCTGTCAGTATATAAATCATGAAAATTATTTCTGGAAGCCGAAAAATTCATTTCTTTGTATATTATGTATTTCCGTGAGTTTATTCATGTTGTGTAAATTTTTGGTAATTTATGTACGTTTATTTTTATTTTTAATTATTATATTGGCTTTATTGTGTATTCTGTATATTAACGTTTAAAAATACTTTTAGAGTCCGAAAATTATAAATAAAAATTGTACCATATCAGTAGAGCCATTAGGGTCGTATGATAATTTTTTTGTGATTTTTCTGCTCGAACTTATTAGTTTAATAATTATTATTCGGCTTTTGTTGTGAAATTGAGGATACTCTTTTAAATTATTTAAGAGCTTGTTAATCAGAAATAATTTATAATCTATTATGTTCTTGGTTGCTGATGTTCAGTAGGTTGCATTAAGTATTATTGGGTAACATTATGTTTATGTTTGATTTATGAGAAAAATGATTAATTGTTACTACTCTTTTATTTAATAAGCCTTGTAGTTAATTGGTGATGTATTTTTGATTGAATTGTTGGTGCTGTAAAAACTAGTTTAATATCATTGTTGATGCTTAGAGATGTTCAAGGTGTTTATTGTTGGAGACATTTGTTGAAAGTTTGTAAGTTATTATCTTTGAGGATTTTTGAAGAATTACTTTTGATGAATTATGGGTATAAGGCCGGGTGGCATCCCTTTTGACGAATATTTTTGAGTTGAATGATACTTTGATGATATCTATGATTTTATTTTGAGATAAGAATATCCGGTGGGATAGATGTAGTCCCCGGTGAAGAACATGTCAACCACCTGGTTTGCGAACTAGGGGTACACCTGGGTTAATTGTTGTCGTCAGAGAGGTCAGGGAGTTCTGCGTGTTCTACCCTGCATCGGGAGTTTGGCCATTCTTAGACACAGGCAATGGAGAACGTAAGCCCATAGACTGACCTGGAGATTGCGATCTGACAAACCTTCGGAAGTGAATTGTGATTCACTGGCGTTCGGTTTCTGACTCAATAACTTATTTTACCTATACTTTTATTTTTATAAAAGTACTCTTGAGATGATTTATTTATTTTTATCCAACTCACTTGCTATTTATTAATCATTTGCGTTATTTGTGAGTTATATGGAAGTGGATGCATATTGTAGTTGACTTGACTTTATTATTTCCTTTCTTATTAATCTATGTCTGAATTGTACTTTGATTTCTTTTGTTCTGGGAGAACTGCTAGTTACTCCCCACTGATTGTGGATGTTTGTTGATATATTTTGCAGGTGATGTTGATGGGAATCTTCTTTGGTTTTGGGCTCGGGTTGAGATGTGAGCATTAAAATGTTAGTTGTTTTAGGCCTAGACTTTTAGTTAGTTGAAGAGTTAGTTTTATCTTTTGGATATTACTCTAATTAATTTAATTTATTTATACTATTTACTTATGTTGGTTTATCACTTAGTTATTTAAACGCATTTCTTGTAGTAGTGACATTCCCAGAAGACGATGTTTCCGCCATCGTCCTATTAATACTATTATTATTTCTTTCTTTTCCGCTTTGAAATTCTGGGGTGTTACATTACTAGCAACAGCAACTACAGACCCTACCGTCATTAAAAAAAGGTTGCATATTAACATCATGTTATGAAATCTTTTAATCATTAAAATTTTGGAGAATCCATAATCTTGCAATCAAAAAATTCTAGTTCAATAAAATCAACATCCAAATAGGATTCAACAACAATTTGAATAAACATTACATAAAAGAACTCAGAACTCAGAAAACCCATGAAGCATCATAAACATTAAATATGTATGAGCACAGGATGCATAAAAGAAGCAGAATGAAACAGACATTGTTATTAAACTTTAAAGATAAAAATCACCATAATCAATAACAATATATCTTAGAGAAGAAAGATTACCAAAGATGAACGAGAGTTTAGTAGACCCATCAAGATGAAGAATAGTAATAAAATCATCCTTGCATTATTTTTTTCATGGAGTAACAAAACACTTTTTAACACTTTAATTTGGCATCTTTTTATTTTTTAAATTATGTTCTTTTATTATAATTTGTATGTTCTTATATTATATGTTCTTTTTACGTATAAAGTATATTCTTTTATATTTAGTTGTATGTTATTTTTTAAAACTCATGTTATTTATAGATAGAGATTACACATGCTTTGGATACTGAATTATTCCATTTTGGTAATAAAAGAACACGTGCATATTATATTTGGGTAAAAACATAAAAAGAACATGATATAATGGAACAAAGAACACTATAATTACTATAAAAGAACATGTACATATAATAGTTGAGAAACAAAATCTATAAAAAATCATAACAATGAAAAAAAACATAAGAAGATGAAGATATAAAACAAAGACACCATACTGATTGTAAATTATGTGTTCCCTTGACTTTAAAAGTACATAATCTTTATTTTTATTGTACCTTCTTCTACTATATGTTTTTTACAACCCATGTTCTTTTATATATTAGACATGTTCTTTTATAAATTAGACATGTTCTTTTTACTGAGAAAGTATGTTCTTTACATTTAAATTGTATATTCTTTTATGAATAAATATTAAACGTATCTGCGGTGTTGTGTTGTTTTTTCTGGTATGTTCTTCTATTTGAATAGAGATTAGACATGTTCTTTGATTTTATATCGTGTGTTCTTTATTTTTCGGGTTTAATCTTCTATTATATATATGAAGAATATCACAGTAGTATATCATGTTCTTTTTGTTGGTGTTCTTTTAATAATCTTGGTTGTATAATAAAAAGTACATGCTATAAGTTTATTTAGAGCATGCCGACAACATAAAAAGAAACATTCCAAGGAAGAGTGCCACGTTGCACCATTTCTTGTTTAATAACGCCTTTTAATATATAAGAATAGATAGATTATAAATTGGTTAAATTTGATGAGAAAAAGAACATGTTGGTAGTTGAAAAAGAACATGAGAGCAATATAAAAAGAACATTATCTTGTTATACTGGTATACCTCACTTTTTGCATCATTATAATATGTTGGTAAAATTTGATAAAAGGAATGAAAATGTTTGTATACTTGAATAAAAACAGTACTATTAAACTGACAGTTGTATTTTAATAAGTATTTACTATTTTACTAATAATTAATTAATTTAATGCTACTTGTGCTTTGTATTTTAGTGGCAGTACTGAACTTCCTTCTTTTCCGCAAAGATTCAAGCGTTCATTGCGTTTAATTAATAGTTGCCATCGTTTCATACAGGGAGCACCATGTGCTACATGGTCTCGACTCTCGAGTGTATCTTCTATGGATTGGAGATAATGAACTTACACTACCTAGTACCGCAAATAAGTACATGCACCCAAGTGCATGTAGAGCATGGTGCACCCTTTTCTAAACTACGTCGTTTTATCATTTTTAGAGTCCATAATTTTTAAAAAAATTGTTGTTACTTGTTTCCTTAAATTTTGCAACTAAAGATTCCTTTTTCAAATTTAAATTAAAAAGGTATATGTTCTTTTACCTTAAACGTAGATGTTCATTTACTATATGTTCTTTTCATTATAACCTATGTTCTTTTATAAATATAGATTTACATGTTCTTTGCTTTTAAGTCGTGTGTTCTTTTTTAAAGTAGAAAAGTTGTTGAAAAAAGTTCGTGTTCTTTTATATAAATGGCATGTTCTTTTAGGGTGCACAATGAGCATTGTGCACCCTAGTGCATAATCCACGCTTTGAGATCCAACATGTACTTGTTTCTTAACTGGGCCCTGGGGTATGGACTTCCGACTATGTTGCACGGTAATTGGGTTCACTATGGAAAGGAAAGTCGAATTTTACGGATCACCGTCATGATAATTACATTCTTCTTGTCAGAATGTCGGTTGTGTAGCATGTGCATGGCTATTTCACTTAATACTTGTCACTTGTAATTGATATGTATGTTCTGTATCAGGGATGGTAGCTACTTCACTTCTTAATGTGTGGTATGGTATCCAATTTGTTATAGTTTTAAGACATCTCGTTTCCTATCCCTGTATCCGACTCGATACAACCTAGATTGTTGGGTCACTCGTTATATATGCATTAAAATCTATTACCCTAAAAATGTATGCCTGTGTGAAGTATTTTCAGGTTGATAGTTGAATTTGATACCCAGTTTTTGCCGTACCCATTTTTTCATTTTTATTTTTGCCGTTTTTGTCCCTCTATCTAGGTGCTACTTAGCCTAGAAAAGCATGCAACATAGTCGCTATAGGCCTTAGTCTATGATAATAAAAGTAAAAACTTACAAAACTAAGGAATGAATCGAAGTTGTCGCGACGTGGGAAGACCACTGTCCTGAAAGAGGATTTCACGCTATCCTGGTGCAAGTAGAAACACCGCGATCGCCCTCCAGGATTAGCATGGCTTCGTAGTGTGTGAGCACTTACAAACAACGGATGGTGATCATAACTTGCCCAATGTCAGAGAGAACATATTTTGAGAGATAAGAGTTTTTGGATTTTCTATGTATAGAGAACTGATGAAAAGAACAACAATTTATAAGGTAAGCTAAGGCAAAAGGAAAAACGAAAATGGCTAAAATTAAGGGATGAAATCAATTAGGAAGGCAGGAATCTCGTAACAAACGGCTAGGAATCCACGCTAATAGCGGCAAGGCGAGAAACGAGATCCTTGCAATTAGCGACTAACCAAAGTGATTAGGGTCCAAAAAGGAGCACATACCCTTGCTAGCCCATTACCAAATTAAACAAGATGTTTTAAGGAACTTTCTTATTTAAACAAGGGAGATACTTGTGTTTTCTTCCATGTGGGACAAATGTTTTTCTCATGCTTTTTCCTCTCTCTTACTTTGTGTAACTTCATTTGAGAATTGTTGAACTTCCAACAATCCCCCACAGGTTTAATAGATGTGAAAAGAAAAGAAGAGAAGAAAGATTTGGGCAATAACAAACAATCGCATTAATGTTAATGTCTTGCGGCTTGAATTAACACTTAGTAATTTTAACCTAAGATCTCTTTCCCTTTAAGTGACTTTACACTAGTAGAAAAAAGCTACATTAACGACATAAAATACTTAAGGAATTACTACATCAACGACATAAAATACAAAATTTCAAAGCATTTTACCCACGAAATTACAAAAAAAATATACAAAAATCACAAACTAAAATTCAGGAGATTACAGAATATAACCAAAATATGTTAAACCAAAATACGAAAACAAATTACAAACTAAACTAATTCCACAAGATAAGCGAAAATCAACCCGAAAAATAATAAACCAAAATACGAAAACAAATTACAAGAAAATGAAACTTTGAACGAAAATCAAAAATAAATTACAAGAAAACTAAATTTAACGAAAACATAAACGAAATAACAAGAAAAAGAAAATCAAAACAAAATTACAAAGAATTCAATGAAATCCAGATCTGAAGAGGCGAGCGAAAGAGATGTTTGTTCACTGGTGGTGTTCGAAAGAATTTTAACGCAAATCATCTCTTTCTCTCTCTAAGTCATTCATGGTTGTCTCACTCTTTCTCGAACTTTGATGCTCGGCGGCAAAGACGACGGCGGTAAAGAAGTCGCAGCGAAGACATTGGCGTCGTCTACGCCGATCATTGAAATTATTACAAGCGGTATAACTCGAAGCGGCGAAGAGAAAGAAAAGAGAGGAGAGCTTAAGAGGATATGAGAGGAGAGGAGATGACAACGACGAGGGGATGAGAGGGGGGTAGGGTTCAGCGAAGAGGGAGGAGATGACATCATGAGGGGGGCTGAATATGAGAGAGGAGATGACGAGGGCTAGGTCAGTGTGAAATGAGAGAGGGATGAAATGAGAGAGGCGTGAAATGAGAGAGGGGGAAAGGGTTTGGGCCAGCCCACCAACTGATCCGGACATGAGCCCGTTGGATCAGTTGAGAGAGAAGAGAGGATGAGATTATGAAATTTGGGCCAGCCCATCAACTAAACTAATCCGGGCACGGGTAAAACTCGATCAGTTGACTTTGATTGATCCGGTTTAGGAAAAACCCAATCAAGTTAGTTGTATCATTTGATGTATTTCCACTATTATTAGTCTTGAACTTACTGGGGAGTAAGAGACCTATCACTCAAAACACGCAATCATTCATGTATAAAGTTCTGATACTCCGCGAATAACAATGATGCCTTATACTGGTTATACGTCCGATACTCATAGGTGTACTAGAGAATCGACCCAAGCAATTCTCATAGGAAGCGGCCACACTTCGACACCTAAGTAGGTTAAACCCATCAAGTGTCAGTTACATCACACCACCAACATTTATAGATATGGGCTCATTAAGAGCCATTCGCTCATCCTCATTCTCAATGTAGCAAGCACTTTTACAGCAAACATCTAGGGATGGGAAAATAAATTTCAGTGCTTCCGAATTATTACATAATGTTCCCCTTTGAACTCGAAGTGAGTAGGAGTTCATTACTTAATTACAATTCGACCAATGGGTCTTAAGCCCATTCCCTTCGATTCGGGGTCTTGAAATTTCGGATCGAGAAAAATATTAATCGATCCGGTATCCGAAATATCCGGAAACCATTAAAGTTGTCCTTTTCAATTATAGAAACCTGTTGTTGCCATATATTACAAAAATACCAAGCTAATGCCATTGTCAATATGTCATATACAATATACTTTAATGCTCTAGTTGATGCTTATTGCATCCTTAGTCTTAAAAGTTGCAAGTCATGCCAAGTTTTTTTTTTTTTTGATAATTTGGTTTTTATTATTAATCGAAGAGGATTAAAACCCAAGGTTAACAAGAGATCAACATAACAAGTCATTACATTAAGGAAACTTAATTAAATCCAAGCAATGAAATCATAAAGTCTTCGAAGCCCCTGCTTTGTCAAAAAATCTGCCATAATCTTCCCACAGTTGCAACTCATGCCTAGTTGCCTTTAAAGTCTTCTTTTTCTTCATAAAAACCAAAAATTTTGATCAAATTTTAAAGCCTAAGGAATCCGAATGGATTAAGTTGATTGTTGTTCAAAAGTTCTTGAACCTTTTCTATGATGTGACTTGCATGTTATCGGCCGTTAATTCTCTCACCTCCAACTTGTACTTTAAGGGTGCATGGATGGTCCATCGTTGTTTGATTGAGACAACCAAAGGTCCACATTTATTTTTGGCTAGAATGGTAGAGCCTATGTTGGAAAATTTTGACAAGTATTGGTATGAGTATAATGTCTATCTATCTTGTGTGGCCATTCTTGATCCTAGATTCAAGGTTAAATTTGTCGAATATTGGTTGGACAAGTTGAATAATATTGGGACGGATGAGGCTATGGTACGAGTTGGAGAGGTGTTGACAACTTTGAGATCGTTGTATAATGATTATAAGTTGCAACCTTTAACATCACCTATCACCACCCCCTCCTCCAAGTAGTCAATTTGCCCACCAGTACTTTTTTGATGACTATAATAACTACAACCCAAGAAGTATTAGGACTCAACATTTTTAAGAAACCATTTTTTTTTTCGAATTCTTGCTTAATGAGATTCTTAATTCTTATTTAACCTGTTACATTCCTATATATATATATACACACACATAGAACCGACTATAGTAGTAGAATCAATTCATACATTCATTCACTACTTCATTTTCTCTTTTTTCCCCTGTTTTTTTTTCTCTCCATTTACTCTAGAATTACAAAAATGGCAGAACCTTCAAATAAAAACCCAGAAAAAATCTTCAGCTTCACAATAAACCCTGCAATCAAACTGAAACAAGCCATTGAATCTTTGAGTGACTCTGATTTCAATCCAGAAGGTCGTGGAGCAATCCAAGTATCCGAAAATTACTCCGGAATCATAGTACATAACAATAAAACTCAATCTGTCGGTTATCTCTGCTTGGATTCTTCAGAGCTCATTGACTTCCATAACCGCAGTAATAAAGGGTTTAATTATAAGAAGATTAATCTTAATGAAATTTCTCAGAATCTTCGTGATGTTTCTAATGATGATATTATTACTATTCTTCATCTTGATGGGTCTACTAAACTCTCCTTCATGATTGGTAATCTTTCTTCTCTAAGATATATTGTTATTGATTATGGTGATTTTATCTTTAAAGTTTAATAACAATGTCTGTTTCATTATGTCTGCTTCTCTTATGCATCCTGTGCTCATATTTAATGTTTATAATTTTAAGAGATGTCATTTCCTATCCCCGTATCCGACTCGATACAACCTAGATTCTTTGGGTCACTCGTTATATATATATATATATATATATATATATATATATATATATATATATATATATATATATATATATATATATATATATATATATGTATATATGTATATGTATATGTATATATATATATGTATATATATATATGTATATGTATATATATATATGTATATGTATATATATATATGTATATGTATATATATATATGTATATGTATATATATATATGTATATATATATATATATGTATATATATATATATATATATATATATATATATATATATATATATGCATTAAAATCTATTACCCTCAAAATGTAGATGCCTGTGTGAAGTATTTTCAGGTTGATAGTTGAATTTGATACCCGGTTTTTTGTCGTACCCATTTTTTTCATTTTTATTTTTGCCCTTTTTGTCCCTCTATCTAGGTGCTACTTAGCCTAGAAAAGCATGCAACATAGTCGCCATAGGCCTTAGTCTGTGATAATAAAAGTAAAAACTTACAAAACTAAGGAATGAATCGAAGTTGTCGCGAATTGGGAAGACCGTTGTCCTAAAATTGTTCCACAATGTAATCTTGTTCTTGTTTCTTCTTTTTTCTGAAATTGTTCCTAAATGTAATCTTGTTCTTGTTTCTTCTTTTTCTGAAATTGTTCATCTTGTTCTTGTTTCTTCTTTTTCTTAAATTGTTCCTAAATGTAATCTTATTCTTGTTTCATCTTTTTCTCAAATTGTTCCTAAATGTAAATGACTATTGGGATGAACATGATTTCAACAATAAAGTCTTTCAAAATGTAAGTGACTATTGGTTTTTTTGACAGTCTTTTAGTTCTAAATGATATTTTCTGTTTCTTAGATATTATAATTTCAGCGTGGATCGGTGTATTATGAGGTGTTGGGTTTTAGACGTCCTCACAATAGTTATTTAAATGATTTTAGAAAGAGATCATTAATACACATGGAGGTATCTGAAGTGTATTATGAATATAGGATTTTTAGAAAACAACATATAAGTACTAAAAGAACATAAATGTATAAAACAAAGAACACCCACACTATTTGTAAAAGAATATTAGGACATTAGGACACCCACACTTTTTTGACGCGCGCGTCAGAATTTGACACTTGTCAAATTCTGATAGGAGAGAGAAATAACACAATTACAAATATAAAAATGCAATATCTTAAAAAACACAAAGCCAAAAAAATAAAAAAAAAATCGATTTTTCTATCCTACGCACCTAATGCAAAGGATAAGGCCTATCTTTTAAGCCAATTAATTAACTACAATTGAAGATTCTTTCTAAAATTATGTTAAATATTTGATTCTCCCTAAACTTGTGCTAAAAAATTAGAAATATTTAGAAATATTAGGGAGAATCTTCTATTTTAGTTAATTAATGTGCTTAAAAGATAAACCTTATCCTTTGCACTAGGTGCACAGAATAGAAAAACTGTAAAAAAATTACCAATAGTTCTATTTTTCTGAGCTCTAAAAATAGAGACCCGTATTGTAATATTTCGGACAATTTTTTTTCTAGCTATTTACTAATTTCCTATAATTTTGCTTATTTTATATGAAATATTCCATCTTTACACTCTAAAAAAATAATAAACAATATATTTGTGCATTTAATTTAGTTAATGCTAACAACGCTAATTATTTATTTATTTAATTAATATTTTTTATCAATTACTCCATCCATTTTCTTTTGTTGTTCATATTTGGAATTAGGGAAGAGACCAATGCAACTCAAAAAATGGGGAAGATTCCACTATTTTAAATAAAATTAAATAAACCAAGAATAAAGAGTTATTCTATGTTAGGCAACCAATGACACAAAAGTTTGAGGGGGTAAAAGAGTAAAGTGACTACAAACTAGTGTGAACACATTTATTTCCCTTTGAGCTACTCTATGTTAGACAACCAATGAGAAAAAAGTTTGATGGGTAAAAATGTAAAAAATGACTACCCAATAGTGTGAACACATTTATTGCAACTTAAATCTAATGGGAACTTTAATTCATAAATTATAATATATATAGAAAGATTCAAAATAGGAACAACATATTGAAATTTCCCAATAGGGAATATAGGAAGAACAAAAGAAAACGGAGGGAGTAGTAATGAATATTTTATATTATTAAAAAGTAAATAATAAAAACATTGTATAATGGTGGTTGGGTGATGAGAGAGAAAAAGTAGTTGGGTAGGGTAAAAAAGTAGTTGGGTGGAGTAAAAGTAGTTGGGATGATCTTTTTTTTTATTCATGGTTAAGAGGATAGGTGGAAAAAGATTGTGGGATGTTATTTTTTAAAGAGAGAAAGTTAGAAAGAGAATGAGATGATCTTTATTTAAGATCATGAATAATGGTGCTCTAAGAAGTAATCTAGTTGGTAGTATTTGCTAGTTTTATGTCATGATGAAATAATTTAAGTTGACTTGAACTTTATTTACTCAGTAGTGATTTTGAATGTGATGGTTAGTTGAACTTTATGAGTACTTTTCTTATTGATGTGGCATTTTTTGGGGGGTATAATTTGCTTCAGAAAATTACAAATTAATTAAACATTATCACCCTTTATATCTGAAGTGATATTAAATTTACAATAATATAGGGATACCTTTTATATTCATAAAGATTAGAGCACCATCTTACATGAAGCTATTCATTCCATAAGAAATTAAGCACTATCAAATTTAAAAGTAGCTAATAGGTTGGAACTTGGATGCTAATTACTTACTCCCCTTCTCACCAGCATGGCAGCGTGAAGTTCAGAAAAGTAACCTTGTGAGATGAGCTACATCATGCCTGACCCACCTCCTCCTTTCGAACCGCCACCGCCACCACCTTCCCCTCCTCCCCCAACCCACTTTTCCCACTTGCGCCACTGCCTTTCCCATTGCTACCGCCTCCACTTCCAGTGCCTCCTTTGCCGCTCCTGCTGGATGGAAATGGATCGGATTCGGGGCGGGTGGAGCTTCACCCGCATCCGTCACCCGCATCCATCCGCTCCACTTGCATCCATCCATCCATCATCCACCGGGTGAACGGATGGGTCGGGTGGTTGGCGGGTGAAGAGATATATAACAATTTTTACAAAAAATTATGCCATAAGATACATATTTTTTAAAATTTTCAACTAAAAAATTTAACAAAGTAAGTAAATAAACATGTGTAATTGACAAAATGGATGATGGGTGGGTGTTAAGCGGGTGATGGGTCGGGTGACGGATGAAAAAAATCTCACCCTCATCCGACCCGCATCCATCACCCGCTTCACCCGCCACCCGCTTTTCATCCGTTTATTTCGGGTTTTCACTCGCTTAATAAATCCGGGTTAAGCGGATGATGGATGATCCATCATCCATTTCCATCCCTATCCGCCACTGCTCCTGCATGATGATCAATATGACCATGTACATGTTAGCACTAGCGTTTTAGGTAGCGGGTAGAGGTTGAACAAGGTCAAAACGCTACTTGGAAAAAAATAGTGTTTGGAAAGGTAGCGGTTATAGTAGCGGATAGAGATTAGAGTAGCTTTTGGGTAGCTTTTGTAAAATGTTAGAATGGGTAACGTTTGAGACAGATAAGCTAGCGTTTGCAAGCAGCATACTTTGCATTATGATTTTGATCATCTTTTTGTTCTTTTTTTATATAAATAAATCTATAATAAAGTATCGTTTAAATTGCTTATTAGTTGGACTACTAGGGAATTTTTTGTTAATTTTTTTCTTTTAGAAAAAAGTGTTAGCTAAAGTTTTATAATATTTTATGACCCAAATTTTACAAGTGTCTAAGTTCAACTAGCTATTATAAACAAGATATATACCCTTTTTCTATGATTATTAGTATTATTAAGACGTTGGTTTACATATATATTTCAAAAGAAAACGGAGGAAGTATATTTTACAAATGATGACCATTTTGCAAGGGTTGAAGGACTATCATGCTAATAACATGCTGCCATGCTACAAACATTTAAATTGTTGAATTTTATCCATGTTAGTTGTACCTAGCCCTTGTGTTATTTTATTTAGTGAGGAGAGCACATTTTAAGTTTTAAAGGTCGTCAATACGAAACAAGTGAATTGTGTACAAAGTGAAACTAGTACTCGGATTTTGCAAATCCAAGATAGAACTACAAAGTTAAATCCATAGAACTCCAAGACTACATTGAATCTTGAGGGATACCTTTAAAATTGTTCTACGATTATTAACATGAAAAGTTCCATTCAAGGATTGATATCAATGTCAGCATTAGAGCATTGATTCCCAGAGATTCGTTATTTTCACACTTTATATACTTTTCATGGTGTTTATAAGTATACAAGTCTTTACAAAAATTCACAATTAACACACTTAATGTTATTACTTTTGAAGCCATTTCAAGTTTTCATAGTCATGTAGATATATTCAGATAATACATTCACAGTTTCGCACACACAAAAAAGGTGGCTCTGAAATGTTTTAGAAGCAACATGATGAACATTCAAGCTATGCGTTCATGAAGCGGCCCAATTTTTTGGATTAGCTAACTAATTAAGAGTCAAATAGAATTTCATAGGGGATAGGGAAAAACATAATGCAAGTGGTTCTGTACACTTGCTTTCCAAGGATAGCAAAATAGCAAAATATAGCACCACAAAGCAAGAAAATCAGATATTTGATGCAGCATATAATTCATGAAGTAAAACACCTTTTTAATTCTCAAGAGTCATGATAAAGCAACATATACAAGTTTGTTTTGATCTTATTGTTGTTATTTCCCAACATATACAAGTTTGTTTTGATCTTATTGTAGTTATTTCCAAGTATTTTCCACATTTATAGGAAGTTTACTAGTACTTATAATTACACGGTACCTAGTAAGTTTACTGCTTACAGAACTAACTATGTTGCGTAAGTACAGAGTAACTCATTATAACCAATGCAACAAAATTGGTAATGCACCCTAAAAGCTTTATTACACTTCATGTGAAGCTATTTCAGTAAAATCATCGTCCTCAATATCATCAAGTGGGATTTGATGAGCGTTGGGGATGATTGTGAAAGCTTTGTAGATAAATGCCAAATCACCAAGTTCCCGCAGGTTGGATCGCATCAGGACGCTATCGCTTGGCTTAGTAAGAAAATAAATAAGCATACCTGGTGCTACTTTCTTCAGTGACTCCAAGTGAGGCCAGGGACCAGGGTAAACAAGCATGATGTGTCTGTTCTGGTTCCATTCCCCTAGTTCCAACAGTCTACAAAACTCGCAAGTAACGCACAATCAATGTCGGATAATACCACCCACATAATCAATTATCAATCAGATTGACCTAACTTCCAGAATTCAGCATTACCTCATTCTCATACGTGTAAATCCAAGGCCTTTCTTCGATATATTAAGACACTCAAAAGTCTGTTAGATATGTTCACTGAAACTGGTGACATGAAGAAAACATAATACAAGAACAAGTTAATTAAGTTGATGATATGATTATCTAAAGAACTCATTAGGGCTTAAATTAAGAAATGATTACATAAACACGAAGAAAAAACTTTATCAATAAAAAGAATAAGGGATAATTAAGGACCTAGATTATCTTTTCTAGTTGTTTCGAGATGGTCAATGATTTCCCTCAGCAAGTCAGACGGGATAATAGCCTCACAAAAGAATATGAAATCAGACAACAGCACAGTAGTAAAATCCGGTTGCAGCATCTCCACATTAAACTCAGCTACATGTTCATTTCCTGAAATCATTATGGCAATTTCATTTATCAGCAAACTATTCGAACAATTTCCTTCCATGAAATTCAAGAACAACCCATATTTATCTACTACATTTTGTCAAAAATGAATTCAAGAAATGAAATTTTACTAGCAGCAGCTAAAGAATCCATAATCTTGCAATCAAAAAATTGTAGTTAAATAAAATCAACATCCAAATAGGATTCAACAACAATTTGAATAAACATTACATAAAAGAACCCAAAAAAAACCCATGAAGCATCATAAACATTAAATTTGAGAATGAAACAGACATTAACATTTAAAGATAAAAATTATCATTACTAATAACAATAAATCTTAGAAAAGAAAGATTACCCAAGATAAAGGAGAGTTTAGTAGACCCATCAAGATGAAAATAGTAATAGTGTCATCATTAGAAACATCACGAAGATTGTGAGAAATTTCATTAAGATTAATCTTCTTGTAGCTAAACCCTTTGTTACTACAAGTAATGGAAGTCGATGAGCCGAAGATTCCAAGCCGAGATAACCAACAAATTGAGCTTCATTGTTCGAGCTGTGATTTTGACGCTATTTGCCGATACTCCGATTATTCCGCGACCTTCGGATTGAAATCGGAGTCACACAAAGATTCAATGGCTTGTTTCGGTTTGATTGCAAGGTTTACTTTGAAGCTGAAGATTTTTTATGGGTTTGTGTTTGAAGGTTCCGCCATTGTTGTAATTCTTGAGGAAATGAAGAGAGAAAACCGGGGAACAAGGAGGAAATTAAGTTGTGAATGAATGTATGAATTGATTCTACTACTATAGTCGTATCTATGTGTGTATATAGGAATGTAACAGGTTAAATAAGAATCAAGAATCTTACTAAGCAAGAATTGGGAAAAAAATTAATAAGTTTGTTAAACGAAATGGTGAGTCAGCAAGAGTTTGTTACATTCTTCTGCTGACATAATAAACTTCCATTTACCTAGTACGGTAGTACCTAGGACTTATAAGATTTTTTTTTATTTGACAATGTTGAATAGAGATGGGCCCTAATGCTCTTCCTAAATACATGAAAAGTAGGGTTAACTGGCTTTGGGAGGGTGAGAGAAATACTTCCTTCTTCCATAATAGCGTTATTATTCGTCGAAGCACCTCTCGGATTTTCTCTATTAGAAATGAGTGTGGTGAAGAGTTAGTGATTATGGATCAAATCAGGAATCATATTCGATTAGCTTTCAAAACCCTTTATGAGATGGATCAATCTCTCTTATTATTACAAAATGAGACTTTGGAGGGAAATGTTAGCATTGCCCAACCCCCCCCCCCCCTCAAGAAATTAGATGTGCTCTTTTCTCCATGAAACCTCTCAAGGCTGCTGGCCAGATGGCTTCCATCCCATATTCTTCCAGACCAAATGGGATTTTTTTGGGGACCAAACTTGTAAGGAAATCCAAGTCTGGTTTAACAATAGTTCGATTCCTGAAAGTCTTTGTCACGCCTTAATTTGTCTAATCCCTAAGCAAGCGATCCCGGAAATGGTTAAGCATCTTAGACCGATTAGTTTGTGTAACACTTTGTATAAGCTTGTTACCAAAATCATTGCCAATTGTCTTAAGCCCCTCATCCCTTAGTGGATTTCTCATAATCAGATAGTTTCATTAAGGGTCGTGGGACGGAAATAAATCTTGTTGTCCAGTTCGAAATCCTGCATTCCATGCATAAGAAAAATAAGGAAAACGGGGTGGTTTGCTCTCAAAGTTGACTTAGAAAAGGCTTATGATAGGATGGAGTGCAGTTTTGTGAGAAAATGCCTTCATATGTATAACTTGGACCATGCTTCCATTGATCTCATCATGGACTATATTTCTAAGGCTTCTTCTTCCGTTCTGGTTAATGGTCAAAAAACTAAATCGTTTATCCATTCGAGAGGCCTTAGACAAGGTGATCCAATGTCCCCCTATCTTTTCAACATGTGCTTAGAGCACCTTACTTCCTTAATTAACCAGTCTCGTGAAGCCAATGTCTGGACTCCCTTCGGGTAGGAAGCAATAGAGTTAAGGTTTCTCACCTTCTTTTTGTTGATGACTTATTACTATTTGGAAGAGTTGATGAGAATACGGCTTTTGCGGTTAGGCAAGTATTGGATGAATTCAGTAGACTTTCAGGTCAGAAAATTAATGAGGATAAAAGTAGGCTTGTCTTCTCACCCAATACCCAGGATGATCTAAGAGAACGGTTCCAAAATACTATTAATGTTCATGCATCGGAAAATTTGAGGTTGTACCTGGGTCTCCCCTATCCCATAAGCGTCCAAAGAGAAGTGAAGTGAAGTTTGTGGCGGAGAAAGTTAGGAAGAGGCTTGCTAGTTGGAAATCGGCTACTCTTTTAAGAGCTAGTAGGCTTGTCCTTATCTCTTCTACCCTTAATACAATTCCCAACTATTATATGCAGGATAACTTTTTTCCCATGTCAACTATTAGTGATCTTGATTGAATTTGCAACAATTTTTTGTGGGGATCTAAAGAGGGGAAAAACCGATTGCATTTAGTCTTAAAGAGTGCCTCCTTTCTTCCCAAATAGAGTGGGGGGCTAGGGATTCGAAGCCATCTCACTCTCAACCAAACTTTAATGGCTAAGTTGGGTTGGAAAATGTGTCATGGTCTCCCAAACTTAGCTAAAGAATGTATTAGGTCAAAGTACGTCCACAAGTAATGCCATAACTAAGTTTCGTGGAGGTTCGAGGATATGGCGAGTATTGGTAAGGGGGTGGTTTATTCTTGAGTCTAGTTGTCAATGGAATTTAGGGAATGGTCAATCGGCTTCGTTTTGGGATGACAATTGACTTGGGGTGGGCCTATTAGGAGTTTTATTATTGGTCCCCTTCCTTTCAATGAAATGAACGCCTCTGTGAGAGAGTGTTAGCATTCGGGATCCTGGAATGGCCTCTCCTTTTCCATTAACCTCCCTTCGCGTATTTCGCAAAGGATTTTAAACCTTGAATGGCAGTCATCCAATGAACCCGACCGCCCCTTCTCCTCATTTATTAAACATCGAACATTCTCACTCAAGCAAGCTTTCCAATCTAGCACTATCAGGAATCGAGATAAGGTGAAAGACATATCCTGGGTTTGGGGCGGCAACAACCCACCTAAACTCAAGTTTTTTCTATGGTTGATTTGGTGCGGGAGACTTCCTACTCAATCCCTTAGGAATATTGTGCCTAATCCGACTTGTAACTTCTGTGATTCCTTTGATGAAAATATACTCCACATGCTTAGAGATTGTGATTCTGCTTCGGCCATTTGGTCTCTCATTCCTTTTGACACAGCTTCTGAAATTCACGATAAAGATCTTTGGTTCAAACTCAATCTCGTTAACAACGAGTGTATTTAAGGGTTGAAATGGCGTAATTTCTCCCCTTTCATCTGCTATCAAGTCTGGTTAAATTGCAATAAGCATTTGTTTGAAGGCACTCCCCACCGTCCCCCGGAAGTGTCCCTAAAAAAGCCCTTTTCGTTGCTTGGGAGCACACTTCATCAATGAATATTCCCACCTCCTCATCCAAAAGACCCGGATCTTTGTTTCATTACCCTCCTTCCTGACTGGGCATGTATCCATGTCGATGCATCTTTCACCAACCGCTTTGAGTCTTCAGGAATTGGAGGATGTCTTCGTACTAATCAGGGTAATTAATGGTTTTCAAAAAAACTTTATATACCCTAGATGCTCTTATGGCTGAAATTCTTGCAATAACACATGGCTTAATTTTGGCAAAAGATGAATTTGTTGATAACGTGATGGTATTCGCATATTGTAAGCAAGTTATTCATTTAATTAATCAAGATACCGACTGTAATGATGCATATACAAATGTTCTGAAAAGCTGTAGGGAGTCCAAACAGGGATTCAAGGAAGCGTGAGCATAACCGGGTTGCAGATGCATTAGCAAAGAACTGCCGAGAAAATCAGTTTCAAGTGTATGAGCTTAGGGAGCTTCCCCTCTCCCCTACCTATTGTAATGAACTTATTAGTATGGATTGTAATGGGTTTTTGAAGCCCGTAACTTGAAAAATTTGTTATATTGTGCCATTATAACCAAAAAAAAGAAAAAGCCAGAGATTTGGATTTGGAAACCTCATCCCTTTTAACTAATATAGTCTAGTCTATTTGACAAAATATATATTTCTTCTATAATGCTTTTTATTTCTCTTCTGTAAGAACCAGAGTGACCTAGCTATTTGCAGCCCGTTTTGATGGCATGGGTAGGAATTTGCAAAGACCATAGTTGGACCTGAATTTGGACCGGACCGGACTGGAATTGGGATCTGGTCCGATCCTCGTCCTCCAAAAATTCCAATTCTGGGTTTTCGGTCCGTTAACCCTGAACTTTGTTATTTTTATAAAAAATCTGTTTAATTTAAACTTACTTACTTCTCCTTTCTCAAACTTCAAATGCAACGTAAGTCATTCGTCTGACTCCCTACCTCCTTGTTCTTCCTCTAGGATGTCTAAACAAAACCAAGAAGATTAAAATTGAAAAACAAGTGTGAAAATGATTTTTGGAGCACGTACATTGGTGGGAATTTAGGTTCCCCGTTTGAGAAAAAATGGAAAAGAGAATCTTCTCATCGATGTTCCAAGGTTCCTATTAATTGTTGAAAATTGGAGAGCGCCAATAATAGTGGAACCTCCCAATAACTCCAACCAATGACAGCGTACCAAGTGGAAGGAAAAGTGGAAAAGGCTTCCCGTGAAAATGCAGAGATACTCTATCTCTCGAGCATTTTTTTTTAAAGAAAAATGACTTGGCCTATCACAGCATGCCACTTGGCATGCGCTTTGAGTTGCAGCGCGCGAGTCAACTGTGTGATGCTATTTGTCTTCCCTTTAGCTTTTTCAACGGTAATATTACCGTTTACAAAAAATAACATAACTTTTTAAATATAACGAATTAAAAAAAATTATACCAACGGCCATATTTTTTTATCCTCTATATAAATAGAGACCAATCTTGATATATTTTCAACACTTCAAAAATTTCATAATTTCTCATTTTTATCTCTTGCTAAGTATTTCAAAAATCTTATTTGATGATTATTTAATTATAATTACCATATTTTGATTTAATTATTATCTAAAATTATTGTGATGAATCAAATTATTTTATTGATATTGGTGGTGTATTGAAAGTAGGAGAGAGAAAAGGATGTGAGGTATAGAAAAGTAGGAGAGAGAAGGTAAATGGGGAGGTTAATAAATGTAGGTATGTAATTGTGAAATGGGATGGGTAGGGGATAAAGTTAGTGGAAAATGATGTGGACTGATGAGGTGAGGAGAGAGAAATTAAGGGGAGCCTCACCAATGTTGGTGCTCTTATGTGCCTAATTTTTTTTTCACAAAAGAGGGTCGAAAAAGGTCCGAGACTGATTTTTCCAAACCCGGCATCAAGATAAATGGACCCGAAAAATGCGGGTCTGGTTTGCGGTCCAAAAAATTCAAGAATTCCGGTTCATAGGTCCAGCCGATCCGGTTCGGGTATGGACCTGTGCACACCCCTAAGCATAGGTAATTCACTTAATACTTGTCCTTTGTAATTGAAATGTATGTTCCGTATCAGGGATGATAGCTACTTCACTTAATAATGTGTGGTATCCACTCGTTCTATACGCATTGAAATCTATTGTCCTCAAAATGTAGATGCCCTTGTGAAGTATTTTTAGGTTAATAGTTGAATTTGATACCCGTTTTTTTGCCATACCCATTTTTTTCATTTTTATCATTTTTATCTTTGTCGTTTTTGTCCCCGCCTCTATATCCATTCTCGTATCCATCTTGGTGCAACTTAGCCTAAACAAGCACCCAACACACTCGCCATAGGCCTTAGTTTTCCTTTTCCTCTGCTACCTTCATCCTCTCAAAGATGTTCATAGCTTCCTTATACTTTCCACCCTTAACACACCCATCAGTAAAAAAAATTTCGAATTCCCACACTTAAGCGTTCCCATCCTATCCCATGTTTCAATTGAGGGCCGAAAGGCTAGGGAAGAATAAAATTAATACTGATAGCTTTTAAATTTATTTTTCCTCTCTAATTCCTCCAACTTTAGGAGAAAAGGAAAGCGAACGTATATGGAAATCTTTTCTACCATTTTGTTGGACAACGAAATTCAAGTATTTTCAACAACACTTCATGTTCATTGGCTGATTGACCGACTTCAAAACCTAGTTCCATTGAGAGTGTCTGAGAGTGAGTTATTAGATTAGAGGATGAGGGGATCTTTTCCTTACTCAGTGTCTGGTCATGGTTTGATTCCCCTAGCAGCCTGCTCCTTCAATGGTGTGCTCCTCCTTCATACATCCTTAAATGGAATGTTGATGGTCCAATCACCCAACATCTCTTGCGATCAGCCATTGCGGGGTAGTGTAACGGTGAATACTGACTGACACATGGTGGTGAACAACGGAAAATTGTCACCCCCAATTTTAGCATAGGTTAGTGGTTCACAACACCTAAATGTTTAAATAGGTAGTTTTTGACCACTTTTTATTTTCAGGTACTTTTCCACAAAAAGTTAGTTTTATAAGATAGTTTTTGACAAAATTTCTTTAGTAACTAGGAGGAATAATTTTTGTTTATCAATCGAAGGTAAAACAAATTCGCAGGCACTATGATATTGTAGGAGAGCCACAATCCTAAAATGCAACATCCAAAATTTTACTCCCACAAAAGAAGTGTAGGATTTCAGCAAATGAGCTTAAAGCTACCAAACCAATGTCAAACATACTACTTCTATTTGTCACCGGATAATGATAAGTTGCGATCAATTAAACTTACCCATAAATTTGACAAGAAACTAAGTACAATGATTTTTTTATATTTTCATTATTCACGAGCTAATATAACTATCAAACACAGAGAGAGAGCACAAAGATGTCTTTTTCGAAAATATCGTCCTCCCCAATCACAATCATTTGACTGACCCAATAACTAGTTATTAGTAGGAAAAAGCATTTTCTTTTGGGTTTGTGCAATGTCCCCTATCCTAGATTTGGCACAATCCTTTTGTCTTGAAGAAGGAAAACTTATTAATACTTTTAAAAAAAATCTTGGGCGTAACTGTTACGCTATAACTTATTTTTTGGCGCGCCGATTAATCAGAACGCGCTCATTAAATTTCCTTTCGGAAATTGAACGGGCGAGTGCGGGGGAGAAAAATCCCCCTGTACCCTTGCCATTCTCACTAGCCTTTGGAGCTAAGGCGGTGGTCCCCATAGAAGTTGGTTTGCCATGCTTTACTAAAAAGAAAGCTCAATCCCAACTCTCGAATCTAAAGCTAAAAGGAAACTCAAAATAAATGACAAAATGACATCAAATTCATGTCATTATTTGTATAAATTTACGTCGTCATTTTGTTGAGTAATAGTTTATGTACGTGTGAAGTTTTTTGTTCTGATAAGTTGTGATGTAACATGTTACACCCAAGCACACTCTTTTTATTTTGAAATAGTGACATGGCAAATTGGTGATAAATCTACTGTCATCCATGGTTTTTGTCGATGTACGTCATAACAATTCAAATTATCAACTCCCTTCAATCAATAATTTAAGAAGCTAAAGCTATCATATTATTACAACAACATTCTTTAAAATGTTATTAGATGGAGGATGTCATCGATAACATATCTTTTGCCTTTGGCAGCAAACGAAATTGTGAAGTCAATCAGATCATGTAACTAATTGGTGTTAGATGGGATAGTATGGAAGTTTATCTTAAGCTCCTCTTGTACGAATATAACTATCCCTGTTTCTATTTAATCTACATAATTTAACTTTTACGTTTGTTAATGTAGAAGTTTGACCGTTTATATCTCTAATTATGAACATGTAAATTTATATATTCATGAAATATATGTCGAGATGAATATATGTAAGATTATACTTGACTATGTTTTTCGCATGTATAAATCACAAATAACGATGGTTAAATTGAAGTACATGAATAGTGTCAAAATGCAAAGTGGGTAGATTAGAAGAGAACGGGGGAGTATTTTCAATGTTGATAGAAGTAATTTGTAGGAATATATAGATGCAAATAGTGGAATTTCAGGAAACAGTTTCCTAACATCTATCATAGGATCACAAACATAATCAAACACATGAATCATTCAATAGGGATTAAATATCAAACCTTTGTAGCATGATTTCCCTGTTGTATGCAAGCTTTGAAGATCCGAGAGCCACAAGTGTTGCTCCTCTAATCAGTCCACGAGCACCAGTTGAATACCAACGTTTGTTAGAACGGAAGAGAAGAAAATCTCTTGCTTTTGATGGTATAGGCGCCGATTTAGAGGGAATAGTTTTGGGTTTCACTTTCTCTCTCTTGTGAAAAGGAACTGATTAAAGAATTGATTACCTAAACCCTAATATTATATCCTATATATAATAGAAGAGTCATAGGCTAGTTAGGAGAACTAATTCTCCTCCTATTCCCCTTTGGACCGGCCCAACCCTAATTCTAAATGGATTTGGATTGCTTTGTCCAACTTATGTTATAATGTGTGACCTCATAGGATTAATCTATTTTAGTTATAGGCCCAATCAATATTGTCCTATTAATCATATTTATTCTCTAGCAAGAAAATACGATTACTAAAATAATTAACTTTATTATCTTCATAATATAAATCCTATTTATATTTAGTAATTGTCGGAATGTCTAAGGACATACTCCTTCAATCTCCCACTTGTCCGAAGACAAGAGCGCAATGTTAAATTCCTTAAGTCACTTAATGCCAATTTTGATAACACCATGTTATTCTCAAATTTATGTTCCTTGATCGCCGAGCTCGAACTACTCAAATAAGGATTAACTCTTTAATCCTATTCCGCATGGCCATGCAATTTTCCGATTCTCGTTCATCAAGAGGCCCAGACACCATTCCTATTTAATAGGAGGACTTATCCACTCTTGTATGACCATAACTCCTACTCAATTCTTAGCCCACCTGATCACTGCCTTTATAACCTCCTTTTACGGCGCGACGTTTAACAGTGTCAAAGTTAAACTAATTATATTGTGGTTATTAAGACATACTCATGTCTAAGGAATCTACTAAATATAGTAGTTTGATTCTCTATACATCCATATAATCAATTAGACATCTCTATGTCTCCATAGCCCATGGAACTGCGCTATCAATTAATTATATACTAGTCTTTTAAATAAATCACTTATGTCCAATTTGTGATTTAGACTAGAGACTTGATATGATTCCGTGAACGGAATCTAGATAGCTTAGTTCCTCACAAGCTTCACTCACTTATGATTCCCTAAGGGTTCTAACTCTAATTTAATGGCTTCACTCACCAAAGGTTCAAGTTAGGATGTGTTTGAGACAAAGTTTGTTAGCTTCACTCACTAACTCACTCAAATCTCGCTTAGTTTTAGGTTTCACTCGCCTAATACTAAGGGTCTTGTGTTTAGGTTCACTCCCTAAAAACAATCAAGTCTTGGAAAATACGTCCAATCCTTCAAAGACTAACAAGTCCGAAAATTTCAATCAAATAAACTTCCTTAGCCTCATAGGACTAGGCATGTATTTATAGAAGAAGAAACAAGAAAACCTTGCTCCCCAAGTACATCATATCACACGCCTAATGGGCGGGCGCGAATGTGTCGTTGTGCACCGCACTCGGCCAAAGATAAAATTTCTCCTACTCTCTTTTACACTAAAGCAGTATAATGGAAGTAGGGGTCGTATCCACAGGGAAACAGGGTACTTAGCGTGATTCGAAACCTAGATTAAGCTAAGGGCCGAGAAACCTAATTACAAAGGGGGGTTTCGGGTTGATAATAAACAAACTAAAACTAACTAGCATATAAACAAAATGAGAAATCAATATGGAAAGATCTTGAATCCGATTAACATCCACTTCAATTAATTATCGATCATTGAACATCCACTCTAATTATTTCCATAATTATCTATTGTCGAGAATTAATCTCGTGTTCTCCTTATTCTTAGTTGAATAGCACGATCAGCGTGACTATAAAACCCTAACTAAAGGATAACCTAGTCCGATAGCGTCTAAGTTCAAACCAATAGCAGCAATAAACACAGAGAACCAACAGACCTACTAACGTCATACACGCGATAAACATTCAACAGTTGATTCAATTTCCCTAAGAAATAACCAAGATGATCAGCATCTAAATTACTCCCTAGTTTGCTACCAATTGATAAAAGAATAAAACAATCCGATTCTATTCTTAAATCTAGCATTAGATTAATCACACAATCAAACTAGTAACGTTCCTAGCATAATTATGCAATAATCATAAATCACAAGCATAGAAATTGAACCATAATCAAGGAAAAGAGAAAGAGAGGAAAGATCTCACAATAACGGTTGAAGCTTCATGTTAATTGATCCAAGAACAGTTCAAGCTACAATCCGATAGCAAAAACCAAATCCATAGTTGAAATCCCTAAAAACTAAACTAAGAAATGAAAACTAAAACTAGGAAATGAAGAACAAAGACTAAGAAATGAAGAACAAAGAGAAATGAAGAAGGAAAGATGAAAAGAGAATCATGAAGAAGGAAGGATGAGGAGAGGAGTATCCTCTCTCTCCCCTCAAGCTTGCCACTCCAAGGTCTACATTTCAGCTCTCCTCTTCGTCCCCTCCTCTTCGTCTCCCCAAAAGTTAGGTTTTAGGAGGCTTTTAAACCCCGCACAAAATCGTGGCCCCAAGCCGACTTAAGCGTCGCGAGTCGCGCAACTGATCGCGAGTCGCGAAGGGGACTCTGCCATCCCGCACAAAATGGCTTGGCACGCAGTCGCGACCCGCGGCGGCAGCATCGCGAGTCGCAAGGGCGGGGGTCGCGAGGTGCGACGTTCCTCGCGAGTCGCGAGCTCGCCGCTCTTCGGGCAGGCGTGCGTCTTGGGGCTGCTGACGAGCGAGGCTGCTGGGCAGGCGTGCGAGCTGCTGTGCGATGGCTGGCGTGCGAAGCTGCTGTGCTTGGTTGGTGATGACGCTGGCTCGCTGGGTTGACGTGAGCTGTGTAGGTGGTCGAAGTTACGCGCATGCTTGGTGCTTAGAGCTTCCGATGATTGCCCATTATGCTCCGATGCCAAATCTCCCAAGCTCTCCAAAGACAACTTCAATCAAACATCATTCAAATCCATTTCATCTTGAAAGCTCGGAATACATGACGTTAACACAAATTATCTCGCAAAGCTCCGAACTTCCGCTAAGGGCTAAATAAAACACGAATGTTAACAATTACAATCAAACCCTTAGCAAAGTGCACCCAAAATAACGCAAAAACATCGTATAACTTGAGCGTATCAAATACCCCCACACTTGAACTTTACTCGACCTCGAGTAAACTCAAAAATGAGAAATACCAATTAAATCATCGCCCAAGCTATCGAAACCAACCTACACTCCCCATCAACTACATCATCATCATCACATCTTAACAAAATACGCTCAAAACCTAAACGTAAGGGATGATGATTCCCCCACACTTAGATTCAAGCTCACCTGAAATATACAAAGACGCGACAACAATAATAACCAAAGAACGCCAACAAGTTTAACCAACAACACCAACAAGAATCAAAATGCCAGCTCACGACACACTAAAGTATCAGCTCTCCCAAACCTCAAAAGATGACCTACTACTACAACAACTAACTTAAAGTAGCAAGCCATGGAACAAAGACAAAAAGGGATAAATTCCATGCTTACTCCCAAAAACAAACAATCAACCAAAAGAATGCGAAAGCCAAAATAAATAGATCTTCACAAAACAAAGGATGAATTCACTAACCCAACCCGAAAACGCTTTCCACCTTATGACACCGTCTCCGGCAAATGAGTTTTCAAAGTATATAATTCTCTCTTAATCTCTCATTTTGCCTAGGAGCCCTTTCGGGTTTTCATCCTAGCTTCACACATTTCTTTTTGGTTGCACCTCACCATCTTACCCGCTCAATATAAGCCACTTTTTTGCATAGGTTGCCCTTTCGGGTTTTCAACCTATCCGGGCCCCCATTTTTGCCTGAGTCGCCCGCCCTTGCGGGTTTTCAACTCAGCGGGTTTCATTTCATCACTTTTTTTATATATTTTTTTTTTCATTTTTCGTTTTTTTTTTCATTTTCATTTTTTCAAATTGAAACTAATAAATACAACATAGATACATGAGAATGAGAATACCCTCCCCCCTACTTAAACTACACATTGTCCTCAATGTGACGACAATGAGAAGAAAAAGGAAACTGAAAATGGGGGGGGAATAGAAAATCGAGCAAATCGAAGATCAAATGCTCAAGACTCATGACCAAACAATCCGTCAAATTCAAATTTCTTAACAACACCATCTCAAATCTCCGAAATCAACTCACAACCCTCTCCCTCAAATCACTCAAACAAATGGCAAATTCAAAAGTTTTCAATTTTTGAGATTGACACCTAGCTCAAGAGATCGAAAAGATACAACAATCTCCTTGTTCCAATTTAGCCAACTCCTAGCGGTTGAACTCTTCCCAACGGGTTTTCTTTTGTGGACTTGGGCTCAAAGTGGATTATGATTTGTTGTGGTTCTTTTGAGTGGGTGGTGAGTGGGTGGAAGAAAATTTGTTGTGGTGGTGGAAATTTGATGAGAAATAAAGGAAAAGAAAGAAAATAAAAAGGGTATCGGGTTGCCTCCCGAGAAGCGCTGTTGTTTAAAGTCGTTAGCTCGACTTAGTACCTTAAGCTTAATCATTGGGTTGTGCTCCATGTGTGACAATGGTGGTTCCATGTCAATCTCCACTTCAAATACCTGCAAAATTGATTGAGAAGGACTCTTGCAATGCATTGTTAGTGCCTAGCTTACTACATCATGGTTGAGCATATAACATCAGATTATATCCAAAACCTAGCATTAAGTCAACAACAAACATCAACTAGTAGTACTCCTAGCTAATCCAAGTCATGACCATTAATATCAATATTTAAAGCTAGACAATAACCAAGATATAGAGTATGAGTCAATCAACCATTCCCAAGAGAGTTTAAGCAACAAGTTCCATGCTTCTTGTCCAAAATACGAAAGTGAAATACATGGAGCTCAATGGAAGATGAAAACTAGAAACTAAAACAAAAAGGGAATTCTTTATATGAGTGGCCAATCAAAAACAAAGAGCACAAACAATACCATCCAAAAAATCACGCAAAATACAAACAAGTAACACCGTTTCCGCAACGGCGCGCCAAAATTTGGGCAAGGCGCGAATGTGTCGTTGTGCACCGCACCCGACCAAAGATAAAATTTCTCCTACTCTCTTTTACACTAAAGCAAAACGTATAATGGAAGTAGGGGTCGTATCCACAGGGAAACGGGGACGAGTTTAGTACTTAGCGTGATTCGAAACCTAGATTAAGCTAAGGGACCGAGAAACCTAATTACAAAGGGGGGGTTTCGGGTTGATAATAAACAAACTAAAACTAACTAGCATATAAACAAAATGAGAAATCAATATGGAAAGATCTTGAATCCGATTAACATCCACTTCAATTCATTATCGATCATTGAACATCCACTCTAATTATTTCCATAATTATCTATTGTCGAGAATTAATCTCGTGTTCTCCTTATTCTTAGTTGAATAGCACGATCGGCGTGACTATAAAACCCTAACTAAAGGATAACCTAGTCCGATAGCGTCTAAGTTCAAACCAATAGCAAGCAATAAACACAGAGAGAACCAACGGACCGCTAACGTCATACACGCGATAAACATTCAACAAGTTGATTCAATTTCCCTAAGAAATAACCAAGATGATCGGCATCTAAATTACTCCCTAGTTTGCTACCAATTGATAAAAGAATAAAACAATCCGATTCTATTCTTAAATCTAGCATTAGATTAATCACACAATCAAACTAGTAACGTTCCTAGCATAATTATGCAATAATCATAAATCACAAGCATAGAAATTGAACCATAATCAAGGAAAAGAGAAAGAGAGGAAAGATCTCACAATAACGGTTGAAGCTTCATGTTAATTGATCCAAGAACAGTTCAAGCTACAATCCGATAGCAAAAACCAAATCCATAGTTGAAATCCCTAAAAACTAAACTAAGAAATGAAAACTAAAACTAGGAAATGAAGAACAAAGACTAAGAAATGAAGAACAAAGAGAAATGAAGAAGGAAAGATGAAAAGAGAATCATGAAGAAGGAAGGATGAGGAGAGGAGTATCCTCTCTCTCCCCTCAAGCTTGCCACTCCAAGGTCTACATTTCAGCCTCTCCTCTTCGTCCTCCTCTTCGTCTCCCCCAAAAGTTAGGTTTTAGGAGGCTTTTAAACCCCGCACAAAATCGTGGCCCCAAGCCGACTTAAGCGTCGCGAGTCGCGCAACCGATCGCGAGTCGCGAAGGGGACTCGCCATCCCGCACAAAATGGCTTGGCACGCAGGTCGCGACCCGCGGACGGTCATCGCGAGTCGCGAGGGCGGGGGTCGCGAGGTGCGACGTTCCTCGCGAGTCGCGAGCCTGCGTCGCTGGCAAGCGGGCGTGCGGCGCCGGGCGCCGCTTTGACGAGCGAGGCCGGCTTGGGCGGCGTGCGAAGCCTCGTGTGCGATGGCCGGGCGTGCGAAGCCGCCGTGCTTGGTTGGGTGATGACGCCGGCTCGCTGGGTTGACGTGAGCTGTGTAGGTGGTCGAAGTTACGCGCATACTTGGTGCTTAGAGCTTCCGATGATTGCCCATTATGCTCCGATGCCAAATCTCCCAAGCTCTCCAAAGACAACTTCAATCAAACATCATTCAAATCCATTTCATCTTGAAAGCTCGGAATACATGACGTTAACACAAATTATCTCGCAAAGCTCCGAACTTCCGCTAAGGGCTAAATAAAACACGAATGTTAACAATTACAATCAAACCCTTAGCAAAGTGCACCCAAAATAACGCAAAAACATCGTATAACTTGAGCGTATCACCTAACATAGAAGAATTTAAGGAAACTCTCTCCTAAACTTAAGCCTAGAATCTAGCACAAAAATAAGGAAACTAGTGATTTAGGAAAGCTTTGCAAAAACTTTCCATAAACCTTACAATTCCACACGGCACTCCCCTTCCCTATTACAACTCATGACAACTCATCTACTTGGAGCCTAAGTAAATGAATTACAAGGCGATTTTCTAACTTTATTAATTAAGCTACTTTAACTAACTAACTTAACTAACAATAACAATAAAAACATATTTTTGGTTACATGTAAAACCTCTACTTTAAGAGTAAAGTAAAACCATGCAACAACCCTAAGAAAGCAAATTAAACCTATCTTGATCTCGTATCAAGACTTTAAATGAATTGTGATTTCAGTTCACTTTATAGGGTTCCATTATCAAAACGTTTTCGATAATCCTATTTGAAAACAAAAATTATTTGGACATTTTATTTAATACTAAACCAAACAATTAAATAAGAAATGAATTTTTATTGATAAACATTTAAAGCATAATAAATGTCTTTTCAATTGTAAGCATGACGTAAACAACCTAAAGCCATTCTCACATATGCTTAAGCCCCATAGACCTAGTATGACACTCATGCTTAGGTTGAGCAAGCGGTTTAGTCAGAGGATCTGCAATATTATCCTCAGTATGAACCTTGCTTACTTTCACATCCTCTCTTCCAACGATCTCTCGAATAAGATGGAATTTCCTGAGCACATGTTTAGACCTTTGATGCGATCTGGGTTCCTTAGACTGAGCAATGTCACAATTGTTGTCACAATACAACTCAATGCCATTCTCAATGCTAGGAACTACACCAAGCTCACCAATGAACTTTTTGATCCAAACAACTTCCTTTGCTGCATCAGCTGCCGCAATATACTCAGCCTCTGTTGTAGAATCCGCGATGGTACTCTGCTTAGAGCTCTTCCAACTCACAGCTCCTCCATTGAGACATACATAATATGAAACCAGATTGAGATCGGAAATCATCTTTGTCACTCTGGAAGCTTGCATCGGTGTATCCAGTAACAACCAACTCATCATCTCCACCATAAACCAAAAAATTATCCTCAGTCCTTTGCAAGTACTTAAGGATGTTTTTCGCTGCAATCCAGTGCGTATCTCCCGGATTTGACTGGTATCTGCTGCATGTACTCAAAGCATATGCAACATCCGGTCGAGTGCATATCATGACATACATAATGGATCCAACTGCAGAAGCATAGGGAACATTACTCATACGCTTGACCTCATCAGGACTCGAAGGACACTGAGTCTTATCAAGTGTTATGCCATGTTGCATGGGAATGAAACCTCTCGTGGAGTTTTCCAGCTTGAACCTTGCAAGAACCTTATCAATATAAGTCTCTTGACTAAGTCCAATCAGCCTTTTCGACCTATCTCTATAGATCTTTATTCCCAATATGTACTCAGCCTCTCCTAGGTCTTTCATAGAGAAACAATTTTTAAGCCATTCCTTGACTGACTCAAGCATGGTCTTATCATTTCCTATGAGAAGTATGTCATCCACATACAAGACCATAAAAGTAATACTACTCCCACTTAACTTCTTGTATACACAAGATTCCTCTTCATTTCTGAGAAAGCCAAATTTCTTGACTGCCTCATCAAATCTGAGGTTCCAACTCCTTGATGCTTGCTTTAGTCCATAAATGGACTTCTTAAGCTTGCATACCCTCCCTGGATTTTCTAGATCTTCAAAACCTTGAGGTTGTGTCATGTACACATCCTCTTTCAAGAACCTATTCAAGAAAACGGTTTTGACATCCGTTGGCCATATTTCATAGTCATGAAAGGCAGCAATCACAAGGATTATCCTAATGGACTTCAGCATTGCTACTGGTGAGAAGGTTTCGTCATAGTCAATACCATGTATTTGTTTGAAACCTTTTGCCACCAACATTGCTTTGAAAACACTAATGTTTCCATCCTAGTCTGTTTTCAACTTGAAAATCCATTTGCATCCAATGGGTGTTACCCGATCAGGTAAATCAACCAAGTCCCATACTTGATTTTCAGACATGGAATCCATTTCAGATTTCATGGCCTCAAGCCATCTTTCTGAGTCTTGACTATCCAAAGCATCTTTGTAGCTAGTAGGTTCTTCTGATTCTAAAATCGTTATTTCAGAACTTTCAGTCAAAAGGAAATCAATATATCTCTTTGACGGAATGATGGTCCTACTAGACCTACGTTGGGGAACGACAGAAGAAGTCTCTACCTCACTAGGTTGAGTGACTTCGCATGGAGTATCTCCAAGTGGGACGGTAGGAGGTACGTGAATTGAATGCACCACCTCCTGAGCATTTTCATGTCGGGCCGCCTCTAATGAGGTGTTGATCTCATCCATTTGTTGCTCATCTCGAACTTCTTCGAGATATACATTTCTCCCACTTGTTTTTCTGGAAATAATCTCCTTTCTAGAAAGACACCATTACGAGCAACAAACACTTTGTTTTCGCTTTGGTTGTAGAAGTAGTATCCCTTAGTCTCTTTTGGGTAACCCACAAAAAGACATTCATCGGATTTGGGTGAAAGCTTATCAGAAAGTAAACGTTTTACATAAGCTTCACCACCCCATATCCTTAGAAAAGACAATTTTGGAACGTTTCCAGTCCACATTTCATATGGTGTCTTTTCCACTGCTTTGGATGGTGCTCTGTTAAGTGTGAATGCTGCTGTTTCAAGCGCAAATCTCCAGAACGAAATAGGAAGATCAGCAAGACTCATCATGGATCAAACCATATCAAGTAGAGTTTGATTCCTTCTTTCAGAAACGCCATTTAACTGTGGTGTTTCTGGTGGAGTCCATTGTGAAAGTATTCCACAATCCTTCAAATGATCACCAAATTCTTGAGATAAATATTCACCACCACGATCGGATCGCAATGCCTTAATTATTCTTCCCAAGTTGGTTTTGTACTTCATTCTGGAATTCCTTAAATTTTCCAAAGGATTCCGACTTATGCCGCATGAGGTAAACAAATCCAAATCTGCTTACATCATCGGTAAAAGTAATGAAGTAACTGTACCCTCCCCTAGCCAAAGTACTCATAGGTCCACACACATCCGTATGTATGAGGGCTAAAAGGTCATTGGCCCTTTCACTTGAACCTGTGAAAGGAGACTTTGTCATTTTCCCCATCAAGCAAGACTCACAAGTATCAAATGATTCGAAATCAAATGATTTGAGAATTCCATCTCTATGAATCTTCTCAATACGCTTTGAGCTTATGTGGCCTAATCGACAATGCCATAGGTATGTAGGGTTTGAATCATTTGCTTTATGTTTCTTACTGTCTATGTTATAGATGTGGGTTTCTAAGTCTAGCACATATAAATCATTTGATAACTTAGCAGAGACATAGAACATATCATTCAAATACGCTTTTTTTTATTGTAAATGAATAACCTTCATAATCCAAAACAGGAATCGAAATAATGTTCTTTGTGATAGCAGGAACATAATAACAATTATTAAGTTCTAAAACTGATCCTGAAGGTAAAAGTAGACTATATACTCTCACTGCCAATGTAGCAAGTCGTGCTCCATTGCCAACGCGAAGATCTACTTCTCCCTTTCCCAATGTTTCACTTCTTTTGAGGCCTTGCATATTACAGATAATGTGCGAACCACAAGCGGTATCAAATACCCAAGAAGCAGAAGTTGCTAAGTTAACTTCTATAGCATACATATCTGAACTAGAAACTCCTTTCTTTTGATCCTTCAGATACTTAGGACAACTACTCTTCCAATGACCAACCTTGTTACAGGTGTAACAATAGTGCTCATCGGCAACTTTTGGTTTTTGTGGAGTCTTTTGCTTTTCAGAACTTTCAGACTCTTTTGCTTTTCAGAAGTTTGAGACTTGGCAACTTATTTGTTGTTGTCCTTCTTAATAGCAATCTCAATCCTATTGAGCAATTACCCTTTACTAACCATAAGAATATCCTCGTATTCTTTTCCTGGCTGGTTAAGGATGTTTTGCTCAGTCTGAGTTAGCCTTTCATGCATCTCTTGCATCGTTGCTTCCTCCCCTTGCATGTGAAAGTTGTTGAACTTATAAGTTCTGAGAACGATTCTCATTTCCCTTTCACTTGCAATGAAACGTTCAGCATTCAATTTGTCCTTCGAAAGGACAGAGCGCAAATTACAAGTAGAATTATTGGTGTTGATGTTGTTGTTACTAGACATGATTACTACAACAAATAATAAAGCAAGATTCAATCGATGTTTATCAAGAAAGCAATAATTAAACAAATTTTAATTACTACTACCCTTTATTCAAAATGAAAGTCCCCTATTGAATAAAGAAATAACCAAGATCCCCTCCCACTATAATCAAACGGACTTTGGCCCTGCCTTCAACTTATAGTAGTTGAGGTAAGTAAACACTTTACTAATTATAACTAATTATAATTCTTGGTAGACAGGTTAACAACTCCTTGTTTGCTCCTATCTCTTAGCTTTAAAACCCAAAACTTTATCTTTTGATGATTTTGTTGAGTTAAACCAAACATTAACATGTAAGTTTCGAAAACCTACCTTATTATCCCTGGAACTATGAGCAACACCCTGCTTTGGCAGAACCTATTACTCATGATCTAAGGCTTTATAGGTGTTGTTTGGAAAAGCAATTGAACTCAATATTACTTTTAGAAACCTAAGTTTACTAATATGGTCAACTAATAGTGAACACATGAATCAATTAACCACTAACAAACTTAGAAGCAAGCATTTAAACAAAATAAATGCAAGAGAATTATAAAAGCAATAATTAAATGATCTAGTATGGCCCCTATACTTAGGAAAATAACTAATCTTCATGAATCCTCCCTTGAATCTCCATGGATCACCATCCTTGAAACTCCTTGGATCCTCATGCTTGATTACATAATTTGAATTAAATAAATAACAAAAATTTAAAGTTACAAAAATACAAACGATTCGCAGATCGTATTTAATTTACATTCAAATATAACGATTCGCAGATCGCATTTACTATGCATTTACTATCCTAATTTGGGCCATACTAGTCATAACATGCAAAATATAATATCATATATAGTACATTAAACATCCACGCATTTATAATATCAGAATATAATAAACACAAACTATTTATTTATTAACAATTAATAAGCAAATAAAACTTTTCATAATAATTATAAAACTTATCAAATTTAAGCTAGGAATTATTTAGAAACTTTATTATTTAATTCAACTACTTATTTAAACATGGCAATAATCATTATTATTCATAAATTTGCAAAATAGGAAACTTTTAGATTTATTCTCAACTTTGGAAAATCATATTTTCCTAAAAACATATTATTTTTTAACAAACTGCAGTCAATTGACTGCTTGTGACAAAATCGCAAAACAAGACCACGAGAATCATGGCAAGAGAGGCACGAAGCCACCATCGCCGCCACACCACCACACGGCATCACCGCACACACACGAGTTCACGGCAGTCGGCACCACCGCCGCCGGGCTCCAAGCATTGGCGCCGTAAACCGCCGGGACAAACCGCCCGCCGGCACTCGCCGGTGGAGAACAACCACCAAAACACCAGCCCGGCCACGCGAGAGGAGAGAGGCTACGCATGTCGCACGTGCGCGCCCACCCTTCCCCACTTGTGTCGCCCGCCCCACCCACTCGGTACCCCCACGTCGCCCACCGTGGCACCTCCGTCACCAGGTGGTCCACCCAATCATGGTTGACTTATTCTTTAATTTATGTAACAATTACATTTAAATTAATGTTATCTTTATTTAACAATTAATTAAATATTTAAGAGATTTAATTAGGGTTTTAATCATCCGAAAATTATGGCAAAAATTTTGAATTCATCAACAAATCTTAAACAAATTTGTAGGTTTGTTGAAATTAGATTTGAATGAATAATCTCTATTTAACATTAAATCTAACAAGAATTCAAAATTAGGGCAAAAACTCAAATTATATCCAAAAAATTCAGAAAATTAACAATTAAAATCTGAAAATTTCGAAAATAATTTTTAGGGTGATCTAATGAATTATCATAACAAATAAAATCAAATATTTTAATTGTAATCCTTAAAATTTATGAATAATCAAATTAAACATAAAATTTAACCAAAATTCATAAATAATATGATAAAAATCCGAAAATTATGGGAAAAAATAATCAAATTATTTTCAGCCATCATATTATTCTAGATCTATATGGGTGATGAATATTAGATTTATTTAACAAG
The DNA here is from genome assembly GCA_947648045.1 of Beta corolliflora. Classification (NCBI taxonomy): domain Eukaryota; kingdom Viridiplantae; phylum Streptophyta; class Magnoliopsida; order Caryophyllales; family Amaranthaceae; genus Beta; species Beta corolliflora. The sequence continues at coordinate 2,321,252 of CANSZD010004261.1, forward strand.
TAAAAAATCAAATCTTTTAATTGTTAACAAATTATTTCAATGATTAATCAAATTAATCATTAAATAATTTTAAATCTAATAAATTATGTATATAAAAATGCGAAAATTAGGAGTGAATTAACAATTAATTGCGTCCATAATAAAAAAAATTCGGACCTTTATAAATTATTTTGAGCATAAATCACAAATAAATCTATTATTTACAATTTCCATTCAATTAATATCAAATATCAATTTTGCAAATTCAAGCCATAAATAAATCCTCCCTTAATTGAATAAAAATAATAACTTTGCATACAATTACATGATCATATGAATATTATGAATTAGGCAAAAACTGATACCACTGTATGAATATATAGATGCAAATAGCGGAATTTCAGGAAACAATTTCCTAACATCTATCATATGATCGCAAACATAATCAAACACATGAATCATTCGATAGGGATTGAATATCAAACCTTTGTAGCGTGATTTCCCTATTGTATGCAAGTTTTGAAGATCCGAGAGCCCCAAGTGTTGCTCCTCTAATCAGTCCACGAGCACCAATTGAACACCAACGTTTGCTAGAATGGAAGAGAAGAAAATCTATTGCTTTTGATGGTATAGGCGCCGGTTTAGAGGGAATAGTTTAGGATTTCACTTTCTCTCTCTTGTGAAAAGAAACTGATTAATGAATTGATCACCTAAACCCTAATATTATATCCTATATATAATATAAGAGTCATAGGCTAGTTAGGAGAACTAATTCTCCTCCTATTCCCCTTTGGACCTGCCTAGCCCTAATCCTAAATGGATTTGGATTGCTTTGTCCAACTTGTGCTACAATGTGTGACCTCATAGGATTAATCTATTTTAGTTATAGGCCCAATCAATATTGTCTTATTAATCATATTTATTCTCTAGCAAGAAAATACGATTACTAAATTAATTAACTTTATTATCTTCATAATATAAATTCTATTTATATTTAGTAATTGCCAGAATATCTAAGGACAAACTCCTTCAGTAGCATGAACAAAAAAAAAATTGCACAAACTTTCCTCTCATGATATAAATTGTCATCCTTTGATCACTTAGCTTATGACCTCATTCTCCAAGTAAAAACAAGATATTACTATTTTACTGCGGAAATTACGCTATACATCCAGAGACCAGAGTAGTCCTTTAATCAACCATATATTTAGAAGATAAAAAAGATGATACTCTTCTTTTGAACCCCATAAATCATCCTTTTGGAAGACAAGAATCGAATTGGGTTAAATTACATATTCCATTAATTTACATGAGTGGTCATGACTCATGTATTCATTCAAAGACTCAAGTATTAACGTGTTATGGACTTATGGTGTACTCCCTTTTGGAGTCGGTAATTTTGACAAAAACCAAGTTGCAAGTCTTATGTTTAGTCTTGACAAAACATAGATTGCAAAGTTGTGGTTTTCTTTTTTGGTGAAAAAAAGTTGTGGTTAATTCACCATAATCCTGAGTTTGATTTGAAAATTTAAAAGTTATTAAAGTTTTATAATTCTGTCAAGCAAATTATACCAGTCCTCAAGAAAATGTTACATAAACAAGAAAAGTATACTACATACACACCAGCTGATATTAATTAATTTACATAATATATACAGATGTTATTTATTCATTAAGATAACATCACCATCTTACATGAAACTATTCATTCCATAAGAAATTAAGCACTATCAAACTTAGAAATAGCTAATAGGTTGGAACTTGGATGCTAATTACTTGCTCACTTCTCACCAGCATGAAGTCCAGAAAAGTAACCTTGTGGGTCACTCTCAAATGCACCCCTAGTATGTGAGATGAGCCTCCACTGCCAGGAGCCACCATCATGCCTGATCCACCTCCTCCTTTCGAGCCGCCACCGCCAGCACCTTTCCCTCCTCCCCCACCCCCACTTTTCCCTCCTCCTCCACCGCCACTTTTCCCGCCTCCGCTACCGCCTTTCCCACCTCCACCACCGCTTCCTTTGCTGCCACCCATGCTACTAAGAGATTATCTGTTTTAGTTCTAAATTAAGATTACTATATGGAATATAGTTTGTGCATGGGACAATGAGGGCTACTGGGTTATGGTATTTATAGCCTTTGCTTTGTTTTTACTGGGGAAGGATAAACATGCACCAGTAAGGAAGGATAAACATGTATGGATCGGTGCATGTTTATCCCTTTGGTATCCGATGTATCATGCTTAGGGTAACTTTTATTTAGAGGGATTGACTTGGGAAGAAGAAAACTAATACTGACAACTTCTTGTACAATATATCCCTTTTTTTTTGGGTAAGCAAAGCACTTCATTCATTACCTAATAAAGTTGAAAATATTACAATCGAAGTTTAATAGTTCCGTACAATAACTAAGGGGGACGGGGAAGCTCCTAGTTACAGCACATTCACCATTCATAACTCTAGCCGCTTTTGCCAAACTGTCAGCCACCCGGTTATACTGTCTGCTGTAATGCCTACTCAGAATCTCCGGTCTCTTCTTGTGCCGCTGCCTGCATGTATTCAAGATGTTGGAATATAAATCAGAATGTTCCTTTGTAAGAAGCTCAAGTGCATTCTTACAATCGGAATATATGATCGCTTTGGGGAGATTGTGGGTCTCCACAAAATATAGGGCCTCCAAAATCGCCAAAATTTCTGCTGCAAGAGAGTCACTAGTAAATATTTTCTTTCCAAAACCCCCAAGCCATTGACCCTTACCATCGCGAATCACACCTCCAATCCCTGTCACTTGAAAAGTACTAATAAACGAAGCATCCACATGAATCATAAGAAAATCCTGAGGATGGGCAAAACATAGAGGAACACCATGTACCATACTACTTGTTCCTAAGGTCGAATCATAATCCCGGGCACTCCCTGTTGCCTTAAAGTAAATGACCTGAATAGGTGTAGGCTGGCGACCCTGGAAGACACAACTATTCCTGTATTTCCATATCTCATGACAAAGGTAAGGGAAGACGCGCCATGGGAGCTCTCTAAAGGTTTCCCTAGACGTCATATTCACTCGTAGCCACGTCTTGAAGTCCTCGCCCAAAACATCAGGAATTCCCGGGCATTCTCAAATTTCCCTACTCTTAACACACTCACGAATAATATGGGAGCCATGCTCGGATTCACACTGACATCTAGGACATATGGGATCTAGGGTTATGCCTCTAGTTGCTAGAAGTTTTCTATGTGGTAGGCGGTCATGCCAAAGCAACCAAATAAAAAATTTTATTTTTGGTTCACACCGACCCTTCCAAATCCAGGATAGATTATCCTCCACTATCGGATGGGGTAGGAGGGCCGCATAGGCATCTCTAAGAACAAACCCATTGTGGTTTACAAACTTTGAAATAAGAAGGTCCTCCGAAGAGTTTTCAAGTGGGGGGGATACTAAGAATGCGGTTGACAATGTCCTTTGGTAGAGTAAGTGTTAGGCCAGCGAGATCCCACATCCCAAGGTTTGTGATACTATGCACTTTCCTAACGTTTTCTTGAGGATCAAGGGGGACCTGGACCGAACTACGCAAGGGGCCCACAGAAAGCCAATCATCATGCCAGAAGTCAATTTTTCTACCATTTCCCATATTCCAAGCACTATTCTGACTCAATAGCTCCCACCCTTGGCCAATATTTCTCCAAATTACCGACCCATTTTTTAACTTGGTGACACGATGATTATGCAGGTATTTAGATCGAATGCACTCCTGGGCCAGGTTAGGTTGGTCTTGGGCTAATTTCCATCCTAGTCTGGTCATGTAGGCTTGGTTCATGAGTTTCTAGCTTCGAATCCCCAGACCCCCTTGATTCTTAGGGTGGAATGTAGTTTGTCTATTAACTAGATGAAGCTTCTTCTTACCCTCTGCCTCCCCCCAGAGGAAGTTATTACAGATAGAGTCAAGGTCATTCAGGGTGGTGGCAGGGAGACAAGTGGCCTGCATAGTATGCCGGAATCGTTGAAAGGGTCGAGGAGATCAGGCAGAGGCGTCCCGCCTTAGAGAGGAACTTGGTCTTCCAATTCGCTAACCTAGCCCTAACCTTATCCACAATAAATTGAACTTGAGGTCTCGTGGGTCGTTTATGAGAGATAGGCAGCCCCAGGTATTGACCAAGGTTAGCATTCTCCTCAATATTCAAGGTTGCCATAAACAGCTCCCGATGTTCCATCGAGGTATTAGGGGAGAAAATAAGCTTGCTCTTAGTCTCATTAATCCTTTCCCCCGAATCATTACAGAACCTCTCAAGCACTTGGCGAACAGCGAAAGCTGTGTTCTCATCAACTCTTCCAAAAAGGAGAAGGTCATCAGCAAATAGTAGGTGAGAGATGGGTACTTTACCTTTCCCTACCCAAAACGGAGTCCAATTCTTAGTTAAGCAAGCCTTATTAATCCTGCCAGTAAGGGCTTCAAGACAGACATTAAAAAGATACGGGGACATTGGGTCACCTTGTCTAAGGCCCCGGGTATGCTTGAACTCCTCAGATTTCCTACCATTAATTAGGACACGGGAGGAAGCTTTAGAGATACAGTTCATAATCAAACTCACCGCTAAGGGATCTAAGTCTAGGTTCTGAAGGCATTGGAGGACAAAGTCCCATTCTACTCGATCGTACGCCTTTTTAAGGCAAACCAACCTCATTTCCCTCTTTTCTTTTGCATTGAGTGCAGAACCTTTGAGGCAACTACTAAGTTAATATCCGGACCTCGTCCCTTAATGAAACTGTTCTGATTGTGAGAGATCCAGCTCGGGATTATTGGTTTGAGACGGGTGACAATGATTTTTGTAACAAGCTTGTACAAAGTGTTACACAGACTTATAGGTCTAAATTGCTTAACAGTTTCCGGGGATCGTTGTTTCGGAATTAGGCAGATCAGGGCTTGACAAAGATCCTCAGGAACCCTTCCCTAAGTAAACCACTTCTGAACATCCCTACAAACGTCCCCTCCTATAATATCCCAAGTTTTCTGGAAGAAGATTGGATGGAAACCGTCCGGTCCAGGGGCTTTGAGCGGTTTCATACTAAGGAGATCAGTTCGGATTTCTTCTGGGGAAGGCACATGACCTACACTACTCCCAGGGTTCGCTGTAATCTGAGGGTGTTTAGGGCACGAGACTTTTTCTGTCGTATACAAATCCCTATAGAAAGATAAGATGAGGTTGTGAATCCCCTCCTGGTCCGAAATATCCTGCCCTACATCATTTCTTAGGCTGTTAATCCGAGATGCATTTCTTTTAATTAGGACACTTCTATGAAAGAAACTCGTATTACGCTCTCCTTCCCCAATCCGATCCATCCTACTTTTAGATTTCCAGATGAGCTCTTCCTGGTCTAGAGTATCTATAAGGTCTTTCTGTAAATCACTCTCAAGGTTCTGATGAAATCTAGACAAGGGGTGGGACTGAAGATAAAGTTGAGTTCCTCTCAATCTAGCCAAAAGGGTACCTTTTCTACGGTAAACATTCTCAAACGTGTGATGATTCCAATCAATAAGTGTGTCCCTAAATATACTTAGATTTTCTTGAACCGTATTACACGGGCTAGGCCAGTCATTAAGCACATCCCCCCGAAATCAGCTATCAAGGAGCCACATGGGTTCAAAACGAAACGGTTTCTCACCTTGGACAAAGGGATCATTTTCTAGCTTAATAAGAATAGGACAATGGTTGGATGTGACCCTCGGGAGGTGCCACAGGTTAGCATTAGGGTACAGATAAAGCCACTCCGGATTTGCCCATCCTCTATCAAGTCTTTCCATTATAGGGTTATGCTTACGTTTATTAATCCATGTAAACCTTGGGCCGTTGAAACCTAAATCTAACAAGTTGCAGCTATTCATCTTACTAGCAAACAAATCTGCTTTCCTTCTAGATATGGGTTTACCCCCTAACTTTTCACTTTGATTTATAACCTCATTGAAATCACCTACTACTAACCAGGGTTTATTTAAGTTGTGCGCAAAGCTTTCTAATTCATTCCACAAATTCTGACGCAAATGAAATTTTGTACTAGCATAAACTGAAGTAAGCACAAATGAGAGTTTAGAAGAAAGTACCTCGACTACACCATAGACTCCTTGAGCACCTTCTCCTACAACGTGGAAATCTAAGATGTGTGACTTCTAAAGTAGGAAGATGCCACCCACAAACCCATCCGGTTCAAGCAAATGCCAAGAGTCAAAACCCAAGTCACCAACAATATCATCCGTCTTCTCACGACCAACCCAAGTTTCCGCGAGTACCACTAAAGACGGAAAGTGTTGTTGCATGAGGAGCCGGAAGTTCGGCTTGAAGGAGGGTCGAGCCAAACCTCGTACATTCCAGAACAAGACCGTCATTCCTTTATAGATTGAGGTCTTTTCGAGAAGCATCTGTAAGATCCCCTCGTTTCCTACCACCCACGGGTCTACTTCGGCTCCTGTTTGTGGATTTGTCCACATCTTTCGGTGCGGCCATAGGACTAGCTCGGCTTCTCGCTGGTTTTTTCGCCCGTTTGCCTCTCCCCATGTTGCCGTTATTCCCAATTGTTTCATCGGCACTTGTAGCCGTGCAAGAAACACCGCATTGGTGTTGCTCCGTACAATCATGCGCACATCCTTTTTTTGAACTCTGAGAATTGTGCGCACCATTGGTAGAAGCGGATGTGGGTCTATCCACGGACCCAAGCGTGCCAACAATGCTCGTTCTTCGCTCTCTACTCCTACCTCTTTCTCTAGGAACCATTTTAGGAAGAGCCTCATGGTTAGGGGAAGGTGACCGGCGTCTAGAACTTGGGGAACATGAGCTGCCTTTGAATATGATATATCATGCTTAGGGTGGCTTCGATATAGCGGGAAAAGCTAGGGAAGAAGAAGGCAAGGGAAGAAGAAAACTACGAAGTAATACTGAACTTTTTTGGACAATTTTACAATGGTTATAATAACATTGTACCTACCATAATTTGTGTAATTTCAACCATTCCTTTTTAATTGTAAGTGTTGCCTTTGAAATCAACGAAAAATAAGATTTGGATCGGAATCACCTGGGCAGGCGGTGTTGTAGCCACTAGCCTGGGTGTGCGACTTATCTTCCACGCTCACTGCCTCATATAATCATATTTAGTGTTTTGTCCAGGCATGAACAATGCTCGGCTGTCATGAATAGTGATTTCACTTCTCGTGAATTTTGATAATTTTTCAATTTTTGAGATATAATATTTCATAAATTAATTGACGGACATGGTTCATATTAATTTAGGGTTTTCTTGAGGTTATTAGGGTACTATATGTTTTATCAAATGACCCTTGGGTGAATAAAACCTCTAAGCCTTTTGTAAGACTCCTTATAATCCTCTAAGTTTCTCCATTGAGGATTATAAAAAGCTTCTGAATCCCCCACCTGTGTACAAGGTCACATTGACCGAACCATGTAAATCCTTTTGTCTTTTGTTCATCTTCTTTTTTGCTTTTTTCCTTATATTTGATTGTTGACTATTATTCTGCATTAAATCAAACACAACACTGTCATAGTACTTAACATTAATCTTAGATTCACACTATGCCAAAAATCCAAGAGTCGAAGACAAAATGGCTCACCCTAGCGACAGTGAAGCTTGGAAGCATTTGGATAGATCCTTTGGCGAATTTGCATCTGAGCCTAGGAATGTTCGGCTCGGTTTGTGTACCGATGGGTTTGGTCCACATGGAAAGTTTAGGGGTCAATATTCATGTTGGTCGGTCATCTTAACCCCGTACAACTTGCCGCCATCGATGTGCATGAAAAAACCCTTCATGTTCCTTTCGTTGCTCGTTCCTGGTCCTAAAAATCCGAAGGGAAACTTGGATGTGTACATGCAACCCTTAATCGAGGAATTGAAGCAATTATGGGATGTAGGAGCAACTACTTATGACATTTCTAGGAAACAAAATTTCAATATGCGTGCCGCCATTCTTTGGACAATAAATGATTTTCCTGCCTACGGTATGCTATATGGCTGGTCTACCGCTGGGAAAAAGGCTTGTCCTTATTGTATGGATAAATCCAAAGCTTTTTGGCTCGAGCATGGGGGTAAAGTTTCTTGGTTTGATTGTCACCGTCAATTCCTACCTCAAGATCATCCTTTTCGTAAAAACAAAGTAGCTTTTTGCAGAAATAAGGTTGAAAACGGTTCTCTACCACACATCATGTCTGGGGAAGAGTTGTGGTCATGTGTTCAAGACTTCCCAAAGGCTACAGATGGACCAGAAGCACTTAACGCTTTGAAAAAGTTGAAAAAAGGGTGGTTCAAACAAAGCTGTCTTTGGGAGCTCCCATACTGGAAAACTCTGCATCTTCGTCACAACCTTGACGTCATGCACATTGAGAAAAACTTCTTCGACCAACTCATTCACACAGTTATGGATGTGAAAAAACAGACAGCAGACACCGTTGCATCTAGAAAAGACATTGCTAAATTGTGCTAAAGGCCTCAACTTCACCAAGGATGCGAACGGAAAAGAAACTCCACCAAGGATGCGAACGGAAAAGAAACTCCACCAAAAGCACCTTTCGCACTGGACAAGTCCCAAAGGAAAGTATTAGGCAACTGGGTCAGACATTTGAAATTTCCCGATGGTTATGCTTCCGACTTAACAAGATGTGTGGACATGCGATGCGGTAAGCCGCACAGCATGAAAAGCCATGACCTGTCATGTCTTCATGGAAAGATTATTGCGATTGCATTAAAGGAGTTGCTTAGGTTCATGTGTGGAAAGTTGTTACCGAGATTAGCCTCTTTTCCGTGATTTGTGTTGCTCCACCATCACAAAGTAAGTGACATGGAAAGATTGGAAAAGGACATAGCCGAGATCCTTTGTAAACTCGAAAAGATTTTCCCACCATCATTCTTCAATTCCATGGAACACTTACCAGTTCACCTTCCACGCGAAGCTAGGCTATGTGGTCCCGTGCAATACCGTTGGATGTATCCCTTTGAAAGGTACATTATCCTTCATTTTCATATATCCTTTTTTATTGTTCTTCGCAATTGTGTAACTCTTTTTATAACCACCTTATTAGGTTCCTCAATCATTTGAAACGCAAAATTGGTAACAAGGCTCGTGTGGAGGGTTCTATTTGTAATGCGTACTTGTGTGAAGAGATTGCAAACTTTCGTGCAAACTACTTTCAACAAGGAGTGGATACTAAGACACGAGATTTAGGCCGTAATGTAAATGATGAAGTTGATAGGATGCTCGGTAAACCGTCCCCGAGCTATTTAGGGTTAATTGTGGTCGGCTTAGGCTAATGCGGGTGGAACACGATTTTTAACCGAAGTGGAACTACAACGTGCACACCTATATGTGTTAGCAAATACAGGCATCTTACAAGAATTTGAGAAGTAAAACACTTGTTATTAATCATACTATTTATAAATTTAATTTTCATTTTTAATTTAGACATTAACAATTGTTATGTTTGTAAGGGATTTCGAGGACCACATTCTTCAAATTCGACCTACTCTACGTACGTAAGATGTGTGGGTGCAACATGAAGCGAATACCTTGATTGGTTTAGATCGAAAGTGAGTTTGTGTGACTATTAAATCTCGCTGATACAAAGCCGTATTTAACATATGAATGAATTTCAATAGGTTATTCAAGACAAACCCAATGATGATGTACTATTTGCTTTGTGCAATGGGTCCTTCGACATTAGTTCGCACTTGGAATGCATACTATGTTAATGGATACAATTTCCAAACAAAGGATCAAGCAAACACAAGTCCACCATGAATTATGGAGTGTGTGTGTCTAATGATGGAGGGAGTGATTTCTTTGGGATTCTAGATGATGTTATAGAATTGAAGTTTACCCGGTGCCCTTAGGCAATATAGCACCTGTTCGTTCAAGTGCAATTGGATGGACAATGTGAGGGGAATGAACATCGATCAATACAAGCTAGTTCAAGTCAACCACACCAAGAAATACCCCAAGTTTGATCCCTTTGTGCTATCATACCAGGTTAGCTAAGTATATTTCGCACCGTACCCCAAGCTTCGAAAAGAGATCGTGCTCAATGGTGGGGCCGTGTTTAGGACAAAGGCAAGGTCGTGATTGATGCTCCCGTTGACTTCGACTTCCTTCGGGAGACAAGTCTTTGGGACTCCAACTCTTTGTGATCCAAATGATATTCCCGATTATGAAGGGGGTAATGATGTCGAGTGTGTTGAAGGAGATGATGAAGAAATTTTGTTCGAAGCCCCCTCCAGTGATGATGAAGAAGAGTCTAGTTTCGAGTCCTGGAGAAAGCGAGGATGACGACGATGACGATAATGGTTTTTTGGGATGACGATAGTGATGATGAACTACGCGAGGATGGGAATTCACTTTGATTTGTTTTAGTATATCATAGCTTGTATTAAGGACAACATTTCAATAAAAATATGTGACTTTTGTAATGAAATGTTGAAGATTACTTTGTTGTGAAATTTCCATTTATTCATTCTCGGGTATTGTTTGGTCCGCATTCTCTCGTCTCAACATAGAGTATTTGTATTTTGATCCTTTTTGTAATGAAGTGCATCTGTTGGGTGATTGTATTTTGATGTGTTGTGAAGGGTGGGGGTGCAGGGGGACAGTGAAGGGTGGGGGGCCATGCAGGGGTGGGGAGTGCGGGGGTCGGCGAGGGAGACAAGGTGGGGGGTCGGTGAAGGGCGGGCGGGGAAGGTGGGGGGAGAGTGCATGGTGGGGGCAGGTGCGGGGGGTGAGGACCGGGGTGTGCGGGGGTGTGGGGACCGGGTGTGCGGGGGGTTGGGAAGGGGTGGAGTGCGGAGCACGGTGGGGGTGCGGGGGGTCGTGAAGGGAGTGGGGACCAGGGTGTGCGGGGTGGTGGGAAGGGGGGAGTGCAGGGGTCGGTGAAGGGGGGAAGTGAAGGGGTGGGGGGGGAGTGGGGGGGTGGGGGAGTGCGGGGGGTTGGGACTCGGGGAGTGCGGGGGTTGGGAAGGGGGAGTGCAGGGGCGGGGTCGGTGAAGGGGGAAGTGAAGGGGGAGTGCAGGGTGGGGGGACATCACTGGGAGGTGGGGGACCGGGGAGCGCGGGGAGTTGGGAGGGGGAGTGCGGGCGGGGTGGGGGTGCGGGGGCCGGTGAAGAGGGGGAAGTTCCCTATCTTCTTATAATCTTGTTTTGGTATACTATCTTCTTATAATCTTGTTTTCAAAATTTATTTTAATGTTACTTGTTTATTCATTTATTGCTTGTAGTTTGTGGGTTATATTTATGTTGTTGAATTCCCGCAAAAAGAATGTCAGAGATTTCATCTGTACTTTGATTTTGAAGTTACACCTGAGTTATATGACCTAGTGAGGAAGGATTACAAGAAAAAAGCTTCATCGCGTCTGAGAGACTTGCGATACTGGGTGCTTAAGAAAGCCAAAGAAAGGCCAAAATGGTTGGGGGAGACGATTGGTAGGTGCGGATTTGTCGTGTGCACCTAACCAAAGATAAATTTCTCCTACTCTCTTTTACAATTAAATGTAGAAGGGAAGTAAGGTTCGTATCCACAGGGAAACAGGGACAAGTTTAATATTTAGCGTGAATCAATACCTAGATGACTCTAAGGACCGAGTAACCAATTCAGGGGGTTTTCAAGTAGATTATAAACAAACTAAAATTAACTAGCAAATAAATAAAATGAGAAATCAATATGGAAAGATCTTGAATCCGATTAACATCCACTTCAATTTCATTATCGATCATTGAACCTCAACTCTAATTATTTCCATGATTATCTATTGTTGAGAACTAATCTCGCATTCTCCTTATTCTTAGTTGAATAGCACGATCAGCGTGACTATAAAACCCTAACTAAAGGATAACCTAGTCCGATCAGCGTCTAAGTTCAATCCAATAGCAGTAATAAACACTGAGAACCAATAGACCTGCTAATGTCATACACGCGATAAACATTCAACAGTTGATTCAATTTCCCCAAGAAATAACCAAGACGATCTGCATCTAAGTTACTCCCTAGTTTACTACAAATAAAAAAATAAAACAATCCGATTCTATTCTTAAATCTAGCATTAGATTAATTACACAATCAAACTAGTAACGTTCCTAGCATAATTATGCAAAAATCATAGATCACAAGCATTGAAATTGAACCATAATCAAATAAACTAAATAGAGAGGAAAGATCTCACAATAATGCTTGAAGCTTCATGTTAATCTTCTTCAAGAACGATTAAGCTACAATCGGCATAGCAATAGCCAATTCCATAATTGAAATCTCTAAAACTAAACTAGAAAATGAAAACTAAAAAGAGAAGAATGGAGTGTTGGAGATTCTCTCTCCTCAAGTGTGTTATCCTCTTAGGTCTCCTCTCCCTAAATATTAGCTTTTAGGATGCTTTTAAACCCCGCACAAAAGTGGCCTCAAACCGACTTAAGAGTCGCGAGGTGCGATACTGATCGCGAGTCGCGAAGAATACACTGTCTTCCGCACAACTTGGCTGGGCAAAGGAGGTCGCGAGTCGCGACAATGCTCGCGAGGTGCGAAGGCAGGGTAGTCGCGAGTCGCGAGCTCCTTCGCGGGTCGCGAGCTACATGCGTGCCGGGCCGTGAGCCGGGGGCTCGGGCAGGGTTGGTGATGCTTGGTGGGATGTTAGCGCGCTGACCATAGCTGCTGGGGCGCGACTTAGTGCTTGCGGCGGTGCTTTGCTTGGCTTGGGCTTGCGGCAATGCTTGGCTTGGGATTGCGGCATCCGATGATTGCCCATTATGCTACGATGCTATACTTCTCGAGCACTCCCAAAACATATCCATATCACCTTAAAAGCTCGAAACTTAGAACATTATCATTAACTACCTCACAAAATTCCGAACTTCGACTAAGGTTGATATATATGCAAACGTCAACAATTATGATCGAACTCCTTAGCAAAGTGCACCCAAAATACCATATAAGCACCGTATAACTTGAGCGCATCAAATACCCCCACACTTGAACTTTACTCGACCTCGAGTTAACTCAAAATGAGGATCACCAAATAAATCTTCACCCAAATTTTCGACACCAAACTACACTCTCCATCAACTACATCATCATCATCACATCTTAACAAAATCCGCCCAAAACCTAAACATAAGGAACGATGATTCCCCCACACTTAGATTCAAGCTCACCCAAACCTAAAAAAAATGATCTAAAACTACGTCACTAACCTAAACAAGCAAGTCATGGAACAATAACAAAAAGGGATAAATTCCATGCTTACTCCCAAAACAATCGCCTAACCAATGCAATTTTAAATCCTTACGGATAAGGACTTAAATTTCAACAATGACCTCCAATTCACCAAAAATCAACAAAAGAAAGTGAAAGCCAATTATAAACAAATCTTCACAAAATCAAGGATGAAATAACCAACCCAACCCGAAGACACCTTCCGCCTTATGACACCAACTCCCAAGAAATGAGTTTTCCCAAATACATAATTCTCTTTTTAATCTCTCATTTTGCCTAGGAGCCGTTTCTGAGTTTTCATCCTAGCTTCTCACATTTTTTTTCATCTCACCATCTTACCCGCTCAACTAGCTCTTTTGCATAGGCCACCCTTTTGGGTTTTCGACCTATCCGAGCCCCCATTTTTACTCGAGTCGCCGCCCCTGCGGGGTTTTCAACTCACAGGATTCATTTTCATTGTTTTTTTTTCTCTTTTTTTTCGAATTTGAAAGTAATACATACAACATAGATACATGAGAATGAGAATACCCTCCCCCTACTTAAACTACACATTGTCCTCAATGTGATGACAATTAGAAGAAAAAGTAAAGCCGAAAATGGGGGAGAAAATCGAAAATCGAGTAAATCGAAGATCGAATGCTCAAAACTCATGACAAACAATCCGTCAAACTCAAATTTCTTAGCAACACCAACTCAAATCTCATAAATCAACTCACAACCCTCTCCTCGAATCACTCAAACAAATGACAAATTCAAATTTTTAAATTTTTGAGATTTGCACCTAGCTTAAGAGATCGAAAAGATTCATTAACAATCTCAACCCTCTAGTTGTACCAACTCCTAGCTATTGAACTCCTCCAAACGGGTTTTCTTTTGTGGATTTTGGTTCCAAGTGGATTAAGATTGGTTGTGGATCTTTTAGTGGGTGGGCGGTGGGTGAAAGAAAATTTGTTGTGGTGGTGGAAATTTGATGAGAAATAAAGGAAAAGAAAGAAAATAAAGAGGGTCTCGGGTTGCCTCCCGAGAAGCGTCGTTGTTTAAAGTCGTTAGCTCGACTTAGTACCTTAGGCTTAATTATTGGGCTTGTGCTCCATGTGTGACAATGGTGGTTCCATGTCAATCTCCACTTCAAGTACCCGCAAAACCGATTGAGAAGAACTCTTGCAATGCATCGTCCGTGCTAGGCGAGTGTCAACCAAAAACAAAGAGCACAAGCAATACCATCCAAAAATCACGCTAAATACAAACAAGTAACAACGTTTCCCAGAACGGCGCGCAAAATTTGGTAGGTGCGGTTTTGTCGTGTGCACCTAACCAAAGATAAATTTCTCCTACTCTCTTTTACAATTAAATGTAGAAGGGAAGTAAGGTTCGTATCCACAGGAAAACAAAAAGGACGAGTTTAATATTTAGCGTGAATCAATACCTAGATGACTCTAAGGACCGAGTAACCAATTCAGGGGTTTTCAAGTAGATTATAAACAAACTAAAATTAACTAGCAAATAAATAAAATGAGAAATCAATATGGAAAGATCTTGAATCCGATTAACATCCACTTCAATTTCATTATGGATCATTGAACCTCAACTCTAATTATTTCCATGATTATCTATTGTTGAGAACTAATCTCGCATTCTCCTTATTCTTAGTTGAATAGCACGATCGCCGTGACTATAAAACCCTAACTAAAGGATAACCTAGTCCGATCGGCGTCTAAGTTCAATCCAATAGCAAAGCAATAAACACCGAGAACCAATAAACCTCTGCTAATGTCATACACGCGATAAACATTCAACGAGTTGATTCAATTTCCCAAGAAATAACCAAGACGATCTGCATCTAAGTTACTCCCTAGTTTACTACAAATAGATAAAAGAATAAAACAATCCGATTCTATTCTTAAATCTAGCATTAGATTAATTACACAATCGACTAGTAACGTTCCTAGCATAATTATGCAAAAAATCATAGATCACAAGCATAGAAATTGAACCATAATCAAAGAAACTAAATAGAGGAAAGATCTCACAATAATGCTTGAAGCTTCATGTTAATCTTCTTCAAGAACAAGTTCAAGCTACAATCGGCATAGCAATAGCCAATTCCATAATTGAAATCTCTAAAACTAAACTAGAAAATGAAAACTAAAAAAGAGAAGATAGTAAGAGAAGAATGGAGTGTTGGAGATTCTCTCTCCTCAAGTGTGTTATCCTCTTAGGTCTCCTCTCCCAAAATATTAGCTTTTAGGATGCTTTTAAACCCCGCACAAAAGTGGCCTCAAACCGACTTAAGAGTCGCGAGGTACGATACTGATCGCGAGTCGCGAAGAATACACTGTCTTCCGCACAACTTGACTGGGCAAAGCAGGTCGCGAGTCCCGACAATGCTCGCGAGGTGCGAAGGCAGGGTAGTCGCGAGTCGCGAGCTCCTTCGCGGGTCGCGAGCTGCATGCGTCGTGGCCGGTGGGATGTTCTTGCCGACCATATCTCTGCCGGGCGAGACTTAATGCTTTCGGCGGTGCTGGCTAAGCTTGGGCATGGGCAATGCTTGGCTTGGGCTGCGACATCCGATGATTGCCCATTATGCTACGATGCTATACTTCCCGAGCACTCCCAAAACATATCCATATCACCTTAAAAGCTCCGAAACTTAGAACATTATCATTAACTACCTCATAAAATTCGAACTTCGACTAAGTTTGATATATATGCAAACGTCAACAATTATGATTGAACTCCTTAGCAAAGTGCACCCAAAATACCATATAAGCACTCGTATAACTTGAGCGCATCAACGATCTACGAAGACATGAAGAAGAGAAGTGAAGAGCCCACATTTCGGGGAAAAATCGAAAGGCGAAGAAGAACCGAAGAGGTGGCTCCCTGTCTAATCCAATTGAGCCGTCACACTTTCGGGGTTCTATTTCGGCAGACACAGCATGCTAGAAAGATGGTAAAAATGTTTCATATCTACTACTTAGTTTAATTTACATGACATTTTCGGTATGAATAAAAAATAAAGCCTTTGTTCAACAATGTGTACGGGCAAAGAGTAGAGGAGGAGTACTCCTACCGCTCCCGAGTTGTTCTTGAAGACTCATTTTAAGATTGTTCCTCGAAAAGGAGAAATTCCAAGCAAACAAGAAAGCAAAGCAAATCTCGGTACATACTTCTAAACATATATTTATAAGTAGTTTTGATTGAAAATACACCTTAAACATATATTTTAGGCCATTTTCTTGAAAATGAATAAATACGAGTAGTTTGATGTTAGTTTAAGTTATAAACAACTCAAACATCATATATATAGTTAGTTTAAGGAAAAGTGGATCGAATACCCTAACTTTGGCCCGTCCGCTTTTAATACCCCCAACTTTGAGTTATTTTTAAATACCCCCAACTATTGAGGAGGTACGCCAAAAATGTACCCGAGATGACTGTAACTGTTAGCAAGGTAATTTTTTTATTTTTTATTTCTCTTTTATTTTCTCTATTAGCTTTTGTAAACCAAAACTCCCATTACCCCCCACCCTCCTCACTCATCCCACCACCCCTCACCCCCACTACCACCCTTCCCACACACTGCCCCTCCCCCTGCCCCGGCCCCAAAGCCACCCCAACCACCCCCAGCAACTTCCTTCCCCCACCACCCACTTTGCCACCTTCCCTAACCCCCTTGAAACCCCCCAACCCAACTACAACAACACCACAACACATCAACCTTCGCGTGTGACATTCGATGGCGTTTCATCATCCGATGTTGGCGCGAGCATTCCTTTCCCCCATTCCAGATCCTTCTTTCTAGTTGAAGACCTCAACTTATCGCATGGCTGAAACTTATGGAACCAACTCTTCACCAGAATCCATACCCCTCACTCTATGAACAAGATTTTCGACAACCCACCAATAACTACCTCATACGCAAATCGGATGAAGTGACGCAATCCAATCTTCTTTTTGCTAAAAAAGGTAAAATGTGGGTTTCAACCTCCCGCCCAAAGACATTATATAAACGAAGTTAGCTCGCCAATTACAATTGCATAAATCAAAATTCAAACAATGAACTACATATATTCTAAAATCAAAAATCAAATAGAGGGAAAAAGTTGGGGAGGGGGTTTCCAAGGGGGTTAGGGAAGGGGGATTCGACGGGGTGGTGGGGAGTGGGGTGTGCAAAGGAAGGGTGTGTAGTGGGGAGTGAGGGGAAAAGTGGCGTGGGTGGTGGGGGAGGGAGGCATTGGGTTTCGGGGGGTGGTGTGAAGGAGGGGGTGGGGAGGGGGTTTCTCGGTGGGAAGGGGTGGAGGAGGAGGAGAAAGATGAAGGGGCGGGAGCGGTGGTTGAGGGAGGGGGAGGAAGGGAGAGGTGGCGTAGGGTGGGAGTAGATTATGGTAAGTGTGGGGGTGATAAAAAAAGAAAAACAAAAAAAATTAAGTAAAACCAATAAGAGCACGACACGTGACATTTTTAACCTGCTGAACCGGTTCTTTTAGGTCAGGGTGCATTTTTGGCGGACCTCCCTAATAGTTGGACGTATTTAAAAATAACTCAAAGTTGGGAGTATTAAAAGCGGACGGGCCAAAGTTGGGGGTATTCTGATCCATTTTTCCTTAGTTTAATGTATTTATAAGATGTTTTGATTGAAAATACACAATATAGGCAAGTTAGAACCAAATATAGGCCTTTTGAGACCATTT
Organism: Beta corolliflora; assembly: GCA_947648045.1. Lineage (NCBI taxonomy): Eukaryota > Viridiplantae > Streptophyta > Magnoliopsida > Caryophyllales > Amaranthaceae > Beta > Beta corolliflora. The sequence continues at coordinate 2,339,168 of CANSZD010004261.1, forward strand.
TTAGGCCATTTTACTTGAAAATAAATGAATATGAGTAGTTTGAAGTTAGTTTAAGTTATAAACACCTCAAACATCATATATATAGTTAGTTTAATGTACTTATAAGTTGTTTTGCATGAAAATACACAATATAGGCAAGTTAGAACCAAATATAGGCCTTTTGAGGCCATATTAGGCCATTTACTTGAAAATGAATGAATATGAGTAGTTTGATGTTAGTTTAAGTTATAAATACCTCAAACATCATATATATAGTTAGTTTAATGTATTTATAAGTTGTTTTGATTGAAAATTCACAATATAGGCAAGTTAGAACCAAATATAGGCCTTTTGAGGTCATTTTAGGCCATTTTACTTGAAAATGAATGAATATGAGTAGTTTGATGTTAGTTTAAGTTATAAACACCTCAAACATCATATATATAGTTAGTTTAATGTATTTATAAGTTATTTTGATTGAAAATTCACAATATAGGCAAGTTAGAACCAAATATAGGTCTTTTTTGAGGCCATTTTTAAGTCATTTTACTTGAAAATGAATGAATACGAGTAGTTTGATGTTAGTTTAAGTTATAAACACCTCAAACATCATATATATAGTTAGTTTAATGTATTTATAAGTTGTTTTGATTGAAAATTCACAATATAGGCAAGTTAGAACCAAATATAGGCCTTTTGAGGCCATTTTAGGCCATTTACTTGAAAATAAATGAATATGAGTAGTTTGATGTTAGTTTAAGTTATAAACACCTTAAACATCATATATATAGTTAGTTTAATGCACTTATAAGTTGTTTTGGTTGAAAAAACACAATATAGGAAAGTTAGAACCAAATATAGGCCTTTTGAGGGCATTTTAGGCCATTTAACTTCAAAATGAATGAATATGAGTAGTTTGAAGTTAGTTGAAGTTATAAACACCTCAAACATCATATATATAGTTAGTTTAATGTATTTATAAGTTGTTTTGATTGAAAATTCACTAATATAGGCAAGTTATAACCAAATATAGGTCTTTTGAGGCCATTTTACTTGAAAATGAATGAATACGAGTAGTTTGATGTTAGTTTAAGTTATAAACACCTCAAACATCATATATATAGTTATTTTAATGTATTAATAAGTTATTTTGATTGAAAATACACAATATAGGCAAGTTAGAACCAAATATAGGCCTTTTTGAGGCCATTTTTAGGCCATTTTACTTGAAAATGAATGAATATGAGTAGTTTGGTGTCAGTTTAAGTTATAAACACTTCAAACATCATATATATAGTTAGTTTAATGTATTTATAAGTTGTTTTGATTGAAAATTCACAATATAGGCAAAGTTAGAACCAAATATAGGCCTTTAGAGGCCATTTTTTGCCATTTTACTTGAAAATGAATGAATATGAGTAGTTTGATGTTAGTTTCAGTTATAAACACCTCAAACATCATATATATAGTTAGTTTAATGTACTTATAATTTTTTTTTGCTTGAAAATACACAATATAGGCAAGTTAGGAAGCCAAATATAGGCTCTTTGAGGCCATTTTAGACCATTTTTCTCGAAAATGAATGAATACGAGTAGTTTGATGTTAGTTTAAGTTATCAAACAACTCAACACATCATATATAGTTATTTTAATGTACCTTATAAGTTGTTTTGATTGAAAATACACAATATAGGCAAGTTAGAACCAAATATATGCCTTTTGAGGCCATTTTAGACCATTTACTTGAAAATGAATGAACATGAGTAGTTTGATGTTAGTTTAAGTTATAAATACCTCAAACATCATATATATAATTAGTTTAATGTATTTATAAGTTGTTTTGATTGAAAATACACAAAATAGGAAAGTTAGAACCAAATATAGGCCTTAGGTCATTTTAGGCCATTTTACTTGAAATGAATGAATACGAGTAGTTTGATGTTAGTTTAAGTTATAAACACCTCAAACATCATATATATAGTTAGTTTAATGTATTTATAAGTTGTTTTGATTGAAAATACACAATATAGGCAAGTGAGAACCAAATATAGGTCTATTGGAGGCCATTTTAAGCCATTTTACTTGAAAATGAATGAATACAGTAGTTTGATGTTAGTTTAAGTTATAAAACACCTCAAACATCATATATATAGTTAGTTTAATGTATTTATAAGTTGTTTTGATTGAAAATACACAATATAGGAAAGTTAGAACCAAATATAGGCCTTTTAGGCCATTTTAGGCCATTTACTTGAAAATAAATGAATATGAGTAGTTTGATGTTAGTTTAAGTTATAAACACCTCAAACATCATATATATAGTTAGTTTAATGTATTTATAAGTTGTTTTGATTGAAAAAAACACAAAATAGGAAAGTTAGAACCAAATATAGGCCTAATTTGAGGCCATTTTAGGCCATTTTACTTGAAAATTGAATGAATACGAGTAGTTTGATGTTAGTTTAAGTTATAAACACCTCAAACATCATATATATAGTTAGTTTAATGTATTTATAAGTTGTTTTGATTGAAAATACACAAAATAGGAAAGGAACCAAATTATAAGCTAATATAGGCCTTTTAGGCCATTTTACTTGAAAATGAATGAATACGAGTAGTTTGATGTTAGTTTAAGTTATAAACACCTCCAAACATCATATATATAGTTATTTTAATGTATTTATAAGTTGTTTTGATTGAAAATACACAAAGTAGGGAAGTTAGAACCAAATATAGGCTTTTAGGCCATTTTAGGCCATTTTACTTGAAAATGAATGAATACGAGTAGTTTGATGTTAGTTTAAGTTATAAACACCTCAAACATCATATATATAGTTAGTTTAATGTATTTATAAGTTGTTTTGATTGAAAATACACAAAGTAGGAAAGTTAGAACCAAATATAGGCTAATATAGGCCATTTTAGGCCATTTTACTTGAAATTGAATGAATACGAGTAGTTTGATGTTAGTTTAAGTTATAAACACCTCAAACATCATATATATAGTTAGTTTAATGTATTTATAAGTTGTTTTGATTGAAAATACACAAAGTAGGAAAGTTAGAACCAAATATAGGCTAATATAGGCCATTTTGGGCCATTTTACTTGAAATTGAATGAATACGAGTAGTTTGATGTTAGTTTAAGTTATAAACACCTCAAACATCATATATATAGTTAGTTTAATGTATTTATAAGTTGTTTTGATTGAAAATACACAAAGTAGGAAAGTTAGAACCAAATATGGCTAATATAGGCCATTTTAGGCCATTTTACTTGAAAATGAATAATACGAGTAGTTTGATGTTTGTTTAAGTTATAAACACCTCAAACATCATATATATAGTTAGTTTAATGTATTTATAAGTTGTTTTGATTGAAAATACACAAAGTAGGAAAGTTAGAGCCAAATATAGCTAATATAGGCCATTTTAGGCCATTTTACTTGAAAATGAATGAATACGAGTAGTTTGATGTTAGTTTAAGTTATAAACACCTCAAACATCATATATATAGTTAGTTTAATGTATTTATAAGTTGTTTTGATTGAAAATACACAAAGTAGGAAAGTTAGAACCAAATATAGGCTAATATAGGCCATTTTAGGCCATTTTACTTGAAAGTGAATGAATACGAGTAGTTTGATGTTAGTTTAAGTTATAAACACCTCAAACATCATATATATAGTTAGTTTAATGTATTTATAAGTTGTTTTGATTGAAAATACACAAGGTAGGAAAGTTAGAACCAAATATAGGCCTTATGAGGCCATTTTTAGGCCATTTTATTGAAAATGAATGAATACGAGTAGTTTGATGTTAGTTTAAGTTATAAACACTCAAACATCATATATATAGTTAGTTTAATGTATTTATAAGTTGTTTTGATTGAAAATACACAAAATAGGAAAGTTAGAACCAAATATAGGCTAATATAGGCCATTTTAGGCCATTTTACTTGAAATTGAATGAATACGAGTAGTTTGATGTTAGTTTAAGTTATAAACACCTCAAACATCATATATATAGTTAGTTTTAATGTATTTATAAGTTGTTTTGATTGAAAATACACAAAATAGGAAAGTTAGAACCAAATATAGGCTAATATGAGGCCATTTTAGGCCATTTTACTTGAAAATGAATGAATACGAGTAGTTTGATGTTAGTTTAAGTTATAAACACCTCCAAACATCATATATATAGTTAGTTTAATGTATTTATAAGTTGTTTTGATTGAAAATACACAAAATAGGAAAGTTAGAACCAAATATAGGCTTAGGCCATTTTAGGCCATTTTACTTGAAATTGAATGAATACGAGTAGTTTGATGTTAGTTTTGAGTTATAAACACCTCAAACATCATATATATAGTTAGTTTAATGTATTTATAAGTTGTTTTGATTGAAAATACACAAAGTAGGAAAGTTAGAACCAAATATAGGCCTTTATAGGCCATTTTAGGCCATTTTATTGAAAATGAATGAATACGAGTAGTTTGATGTTAGTTTAAGTTATAAACACCTCAAACATCATATATATAGTTAGTTTAATGTATTTATAAGTTGTTTTGATTGAAAATACACAAAGTAGGAAGTTAGAACCAAATATAGGCTATTAGGCCATTTTAGGCCATTTTACTTGAAAATGAATGAATACGAGTAGTTTGATGTTAGTTTAAGTTATAAACACCTCAAACATCATATATATAGTTAGTTTAATGTATTTATAAGTTGTTTTGATTGAAAATACACAAAGTAGGAAAGTTAGAACCAAATATAGGCCATTTTAGGCCATTTTACTTGAAAATGAATGAATACGAGTAGTTTGATGTTAGTTTTAAGTTATAAACACCTCAAACATCATATATATAGTTAGTTTAATGTATTTATAAGTTGTTTTGATTGAAAATACACAAAGTAGGAAAATTAGAGACCAAATATATCATTTTGAGGCCATTTTAGGCCATTTACTTGAAAATGAATGAATACCAGTAGTTTGATGTTAGTTTAAGTTATAAACACCTCAAACATCATATATATAGTTAGTTTAATGTATTTTATAAGTTGTTTTTGATTGAAAATACACAATATAGGAAAGTTAGAACCAAATAAGGCTAATATAGGCCATTTTTAGGCCATTTTACTTGAAAATGAATGAATTTGAGTAGTTTGATGTTAGTTTAAGTTATAAACACCTCAAACATCATATATATAGTTAGTTTTAATGTATTTATAAGTTGTTTTGATTGAAAATACACAAAGTAGGAAAGTTAGAACCAAATATAGGCCTATTTAGGCCATTTTAGGCCATTTTACTTGAAAATGAATGAATACGAGTAGTTTTGATGTTAGTTTGAGTTATAAACACCTCAAACATCCTATATATAGTTAGTTTAATGTATTTATAAGTTTTTTGATTGAAAATACACAAAGTAGGAAAGTTAGAACCAAATATAGGCTAATATAGGCTATTTTAGGCCATTTTACTTGAAAATGAATGAATACGAGTAGTTTGATGTTAGTTTAAGTTATAAACACCTCAAACATCATATATATAGTTAGTTTAATGTATTTATAAGTTGTTTTGATTGAAAATACACAATATAGGAAAGTTAGAGACCAAATATAGGCCTAATTTAGGCCATTTTGGGCCATTTTACTTGCAATGAATGAATATGAGTAGTTTGATGTTAGTTTAAGTTATAAACACCTCAAACATCATATATATAGTTAGTTTAATGTATTTATAAGTTGTTTTGATTGAAAATACACAAAGTAGGAAAGTTAGAACCAAAAATAGGCTAATATAGGTCATTTTAGGCCATTTTACTTGAAAATGAATGAATTCGAGTAGTTTGATGTTAGTTTAAGTTATAAACACCTCAAACATCATATATATAGTTAGTTTAATGTATTTATAAGTTGTTTTGATTGAAAATGCACAATATAGGAAAGTTAGAACCAAATATAGACTAATATAGGCCATTTTTGGCCATTTTACTTGAAATTGAATGAATATGAGTAGTTTGATGTTAGTTTAAGTTATAAGCACCTCAAAACATCATATATATAGTTATTTTAATGTATTTATAAGTTGTTTTGATTGAAAATACACAAAGTAGGAAAGTTAGAAGCCAAATATAGTTTTTTATAGGCCATTTTAGGCCATTTTACTACGAAAATGAATGAATACGAGTAGTTTGATGTTAGTTTAAGTTATAAAGCACCTCGAAACATCATATATATATAGTTAGTTTAATGTATTTATAAGTTGTTTTGATTGAAAATACACAGAAGCTAGGAAAGTTAGAACAATAAATATTGGCCTATATGAGGACATTTTAGGCCATTTACTTGAAAATGAATGAATACGAGTAGTTTGATGTTTAGTTTAAGTTATGTAGCACCTAACATCGTATATATAGTTAGTTTATGTATTTATAAGTTTTTTGATAAAAAATACAAAGTAGGAAGAAATTAGAACCAAATATAGGCTCATTTAGGCCATTTTACTTTAAAATGAATGAATCCCCGGTAGTTTGATGTATGTTTAAGTTATAAACACCTCAAACATCATATATATAATTAGTTTAATGTATTTATAAGTTGTTTTGATTGAGAAATATCGCAAAGTAGGAAGTTAGAACCAAATATAGGCCTTTTAGGGCCATTTTAGCCATTTTACTTGAAATTGAATGAGTACGAGTAGTTTGATGTTAGTTTTAAGTTTATAAACACCTCAAACATCATATATATAGTTAGTTTAATGTATTTATAAGTTGTTTTGATTGAAAATACACAAAGTAGGAAAGTTAGAACCAAATATAGGCTAATATAGGCCATTTTGGGCCATTTTACTTGAAATTGAATGAATACGAGTAGTTTGATGATGAGTTTAAGTTATAAAACACCTCAAACATCATATATATAGTTAGTTTAATGTATTTATAAGTTGTTTTGATTGAAAATACACAATATAGGCAAGTTAGAACCAATATGTTTTAGGCCATTATAGGCCATTTACTTGAAAATGAATGAATATGAGTAGTTTGATGTTAGTTTAAGTTATAAACACCTCAAACATCATATATATAGTTAGTTTAATGTATTTATAAGTTGTTTTGATTGAAAATACACAAAATAGGAAAGTTAGAACCAAATATAGGCTAATAGAGGCCATTTTAGGCCATTTTACTTGAAAGTGAATGAATTCTGAGTAGTTTGATGTTGGTTTAAGTTATAAACACCTCAAACATCATATATATAGTTAGTTTAATGTATTTATAAGTTGTTTTGATTGAAAATACACAAAATAGGAAAGTTAGAACCAAATATAGGCTTATAGGGCCATTTTAGGTCATTTTACTTGAAGTGAATGAATATGAGTAGTTTGATGTTAGTTTAAGTTATAAACACCTCAAACATCATATATATAGTTAGTTTAATGTATTTTATAAGTTGTTTTGATTGAAAATACACAAAGTAGGAAAGTTAGGACCAAATAGCTAGGCCTATATAGGCCATTTTAGGCCATTTCCCCGAAATTGAATGAATACGAGTAGTTTGATGTTAGTTTAAGTTATAAACACCTCAAACATCATATATATAGTTATTTTTAATGTATTTATAAGTTGTTTTGATTGAAAATACACAAAGTAAGGAAAGTTAGAACCAAATATAGGCTAATATTGGCCATTTTGGCCATTTTACTTGAAATTGAATGAATACGAGTAGTTTGATGTTAGTTTAAGTTATAAGCTACCTCAAACATCATATATATAGTTAGTTTAATGTATTTATAAGTTGTTTTGATTGAAAATACACAAAATAGGAAAGTTAGAACCAAATATAGGCTAAAGGCCATTTTAGGCCATTTTACTTGAAAATGAATGAATACGGTACTTTTGATGTTAGTTTAAGTTATAAACACCTCAAACATCATATATATAGTTAGTTTAATGTATTTATAAGTTGTTTTGATTGAAAATACACAAAGTAGGAAAGTTAGAACCAAATATAGGCCTAATTTAGGCCATTTTTAGGCCATTTACTTGAAATTGAATGAATATGAAGTAGTTTGATGTTAGTTTAAGTTATAAACACCTCAAACATCATATATATAGTTAGTTTAATGTATTTATAAAGTTTTTTTGATTGAAAAATACACAAAGTAGGAAAGTTAGAGACCAAATATAGGCTAATATAGGCCCTTTTTAGGCCATTTTACTTGAAATTGAATGAATACGAGTAGTTTGATGTTAGTTTAAGTTATAAACACCTCAAACATCATATATATAGTTAGTTTAATGTATTTATAAGTTGTTTTTGATTGAAAATACACAAAGTAGGAAAGTTAGAACCAAATATTAGGCCTATTATAGGCCATTTTAGGCCATTTTACTTGAAATTGAATGAATACGAGTAGTTTGATGTTAGTTTAAGTTATAAACACCTCCAAACATCATATATATAGTTATTTTTAATGTATTTATAAGTTGTTTTGATTGAAAATACACAAAGTAGGAAAGTTAGAGACCAAATATAGGCTAATATAGGCCATTTTAGGCCATTTTACTTGAAATTGAATGAATACGAGTAGTTTGATGTTAGTTTAAGTTATAAACACCTCAAACATCATATATATAGTTATTTTAATGTATTTATAAGTTGTTTTGATTAGAGAATACACAAAATAGGAAGGTTAGAACCAAATATAGAGCTAATATAGGCCATTTTAGGCCATTTTACTTGAAGTGAATGAATACGAGTTAGTTTGATGTTAGTTTTAGAGTTATAAACACCTCAAACATCATATATATAGTTAGTTTAATGTATTTATAAGTTGTTTTGATTGAAAATACACAAAGTAGGAAAGTTAGAGACCAAATATAGGCTAATATAGGCCATTTTAGGCCATTTTACTTGAAATTGAATGAATACGAGTAGTTTTGATGTTAGTTTAAGTTATAAACACCTCGAAACATCATATATATAGTTAGTTTAATGTATTTATAAGTTGTTTTGATTGAAAATACACAAAATAGGTAGGAAAGTTAGAACCAAATATAGGCTTATATAGGCCATTTTAGGCCATTTTACTTGAAAATGAATGAATACGAGTAGTTTGATGTTATTTTAAGTTATAAACACCTCGAAACATCATATATATAGTTAGTTTAATGTATTTATAAGTTGTTTTGATTGAAAATACACAAAGTAGGAAAGTTAGAGAGCCAAATATAGGCTAATATAGGCCATTTAGGCCATTTTACTTGAAATTGAATGAATACGAGTAGTTTGATGTTAGTTTAAGTTATAAACACCTCGAGCATCATATATATAGTTAGTTTAATGTATTTATAAGTTGTTTTGATTGAAAATACACAAAGTAGGAAAGTTAGAACCAAATATGGGCTAATTAGGCCATTTAGGCCATTTTACTTGAAATTGAATGAATACGAGTAGTTTGATGTTAGTTTAAGTTATAAACACCTCAAACATCATATATATAGTTAGTTTAATGTATTTATAAGTTGTTTTGATTGAAAATACACAAAGTAGGAAAGTTAAGGACCAAATATAGGCTAATATAGGCCATTTTTGGCCATTTGCTTGAAAGTGAATGAATACGAGTAGTTTGATGTTAGTTTTAAGTTATAAACACCTCCAAACATCCTATATATAGTTAGTTTAATGTATTTATAAGTTGTTTTTTGATTGAAAATACACAAAGTAGGAAAGTTAGAACCAAATATAGGCTAATATAGGCCATTTTAGGCCATTTTACTTGAAATTGAATGAATACGAGTAGTTTGATGTTAGTTTAAGTTATAAACACCTCAAACATCATATATATAGTTAGTTTAATGTATTTATAAGTTGTTTTGATTGAAAATACACAAAGTAGGAAAGTTAGAACCAAATATAGGCTTATATAGGCCATTTTAGGCCATTTTACTTGAAATTAGATGAATACGAGTAGTTTGATGTTAGTTTAAGTTATAAACACCTCAAACATCATATATATAGTTAGTTTAATGTATTTATAAGTTGTTTTGATTGAAAATACACAAAAGTAGGAAAGTTAGAACCAAATATAGGCTAATATATGCCTATTTAGGCCATTTTACTTGAAATTGAATGAATACGAGTAGTTTGATGTTAGTTTAAGTTATAAACACCTCAAACATCATATATATAGTTAGTTTTAATGTATTTATAAGTTGTTTTGATTGAAAATACACAAAGTAGGAAAGTTAGAACCAAATATGGCTAATATAGGCCATTTTGGGCCTATTTACTTGAAATTGAATGAATACGAGTAGTTTGATGTTAGTTTAAGTTATAAACACCTCAAACATCATATATATAGTTAGTTTAATGTATTTATAATTTTTTTTGATTGAAAATACACAAAAGAGGAAAGTTAGAGACCAAATATAGGCTAATATAGGCCATTTTAGGCCATTTTACTTGAAATTGAATGAATACGAGTAGTTTGATGTTAGTTTAAGTTATAAACACCTCAAACATCATATATATAGTTAGTTTAATGTATTTATAAGTTGTTTTGATTGAAAATACACAAAGTAGGAAAGTTAGAGACCAAATATAGGCTAATAAAGGCCATTTTAGGCCATTTTACTTGAAAATGAATGAATACGAGTAGTTTGATGTTAGTTTAAGTTATAAACACCTCCAAACATCATATATATAGTTAGTTTAATGTATTTATAAGTTTGTTTTGATTGAAAATTCACAAAGTAGGAAAGTTAGAACCAAATATAGGTCTAATTTGAGGCCATTTTAGGCCATTTACTTGAAATTGAATGAATATGAGTAGTTTGATGTTAGTTTAAGTTATAAACAACTCCCAAACATCATATATATAGTTAGTTTAATGTATTTATAAGTTGTTTTGATTGAAAATACACAAAATAGGCAAGTTAGAAGCCAAATATAGGCTAATATAGGCCATTTTTGGCCATTTTACTTGAAATTGAATGAATATGAGTAGTTTGATGTTAGTTTGAGTTATAAACACCTCAAACATCATATATATAGTTAGTTTAATGTAATTATAAGTTTTTTTGATTGAAAATACACAAAGTAGGAAAGTTAGAACCAAATATAGGCTACTTTTTAGCACGTTTTAGGCCATTTTACTTGAAAATTGAATGAATTCTGAGTAGTTTGATGTTAGTTTAAGTTATAAACACCTCGGTAACATCATATATATAGTTAGTTTAATGTATTTTATAAGTTGTTTGATTGAAAATACACAAAATAGGAAAGTTAGAACCAAATATATGTCTATTTTGGCTATTTTAGGCTTCATTTACTTGAAAATGAATGAATATGAGTAGTTTGATGTTAGTTTAAGTTATAAACACCTGGAAAAATCATATATATAGTTGGTTAAATGATTTATAAGTTGTTTGATTGAAAATACACAAAATAGGAAAGTTAGAACCAAATATAGGCCTTTTTAGGCCATTTTACTTTAAAATGATGATTCAGGTCGTTTGATGTTAGTTTTTAAAGTTATAAACACCTCAAACATCCATATATATATATAGTTGTTTATTGTTTGTCGAAAAGTTTTTTTGATTTGAAAACACACAATAGGGAAGTTAGAACCAAATATTGGTCCTTTTGAGGCCAATTTGGGCCATTTACTTGAAATTGAATGAATATCTCGAGTAGTTTTGATTCTTAGTTTTAGTTCTACCAACCACCTCAAACATCATATATATAGTTAGTTTAATGTATTTATAAGTTTTTTGATTAAGAAATACACAAAATAGGCAAGTTTAAGAGACGAAATATATAGGCTTGCACTTTTTAGGTCATTTGCCCGCAAATGAATGAATATATCAGTAGTTTTATGCTAGTTTTAAGTTATAAATACCTCCAGCATCATATATATAGTTAGTTTAATGCTACTTCTAAGTTTGGTCTTTTTGATTGATATTACAAAATAGGCAAGTTAGAACCAAATATAAGGCACGAGGCCATTTGAGGCTATTTACTTGGGAAAATTGAATGAATA
>CANSZD010004263.1:0-123405 GCA_947648045.1 Beta corolliflora
TCTTGGATAGACTATTTTTGGTTTTAGTTTGAACAAAACTTTCGCTTCTAATTTAACTTTCTTTTGTTACTTTCTAGTTTTTTTGCTTTTTGTGTTCTTGTCTTTCTTTATTTCTTGTTCTCTTTGTACATTTTTCCGATGTCAAAAAAAAAAATAATTTCTTTGGCTTCCATCATCTTCGTGGCGAAAGTCTGGAAATCTTGTTCATTATCTGTCAGTGTTAAATAATTTATGTTAAGATAAAGTTTTTGAAAATCAGAACAGTTATTTAGTTTTTTTCGCTTTTTTTTGCCGGTTTTCAAACTTAAATCGATCTGTATAGCTGTAAAAATATTGATTAATTTTAATCTATTATACAAGTTATAATACACAGTTTTTAAAGATTTCGAACTCAGAAAAGTTTGAAAACTAGTAGCGAATTAGCGACACCAAAAAAGACTCATGACTGGTAATGGTATCATTTATGATTCAACCTAATGAGTAAGTTATGAGAAAGAATTTTAAAATTTCCATGCTAGTGATGCACAAAAACATGGTATGAAATTTAGAGAGAAAATTCACACAAGTGGCCTCAAAAATATAATAGAATTATTATTCCATAACCAAATCAAGTACAGTATCAAACTCTCAAATATCTCCTCTCTGTGCTGTAGCAAAGACATCCATAAACATGGGCATATCTTAACTAAATAGCTTTGATCTTAAAATTCGTCCACAATCCAAAAACCCAAAGCTTTTTTTCCTCAATAATAATAATAATAATAATAGAATACTAATGGAAATGATAATCATAGTGAATAAAAAGAACAAAAAACATTTCGATCAAGTTCAAGCATCAGACTTCTCAACTGGAACCTCAGTGCTAGTTTCCTCAGCTGCAGCTGCTGGTTCCTTCAGCTCGGCTTCACTTCCTCCACCTTACTAGCCTCCTCAGCTGGTGCTGCAGCAGCTTCTGTAGGGGCTGCCTCGCTGGTCTTTTCTTTTCACATCACAGCCATTCTTCTACGGCTGGTGGGGCAGCTTCTCCTCTTCCTTCTTCTCCACCACTGGCTCTGCCTCAACCTGAGGTCAGGCTTCCTTTCTGGTTCGGGGTTTCATCATGCTTGAGCCTCGGCTTCCTACTGGGGCTTCAGTCGGCTGCTTCAGGGTTTCAGCAGCTACTTCTTACAGGTGCTTCCTCAGCTGCTGGAGCCTCTCAGTTAGAGAGGCTGGAGCTTCAGCTTCCACTGTTTCAATGGCTGGCGCCTCAGCCTTGATCACCTCAATTGGTGCCTGGAGTCTCAGGCACTGGTGTGCTTTGTGCTACCTGCAGGAGAACATATGCCAAATTTTAATCTTTAACACTTAGCTTACATATATATATTTATAAAAGTTAACACCCACAAAACTTGAACTTATATATATCCAAAAAACAATGTTATTAAATGATCAAGCATATGGATCGTATCTTATGTGTAGTTACTGATCTGTCATATTAATAGTAACTATAATATTGTAGTAGCAGGTTCCCAACATAACTATATACTCTTACATGTTGTTAAATATAAATCGAAACATGGTATGAACAAGAAAACATTGATCTAACTATATGTTTTCAGTAACATGTTCTACCTCTAATAAGTATGCTTATGTTGTATCCAATTATATGTTAATCTTATAATTATTGATATGATCTAACCATATGTGTTTCAATGATTAGCATCAAGGCAGATCGTCATGGAATTTCTTACATCATGATCAAACTGACTGTATGGATCATCAATACACACACTTTGGTCTTTGATCTGGTATTGTAATATATCCAAGTATGAGAAAGCAAACATAAAGATAAAAGAGCCTATGAACGTTTTTTTTTTCTTTTTGATGATAAGAAACTATGAACTTAACCTAAGATTAAATCATTTAACATGAACTTTAATAAAACCTAATAAGTTCTAATCATCGAACCATATATGAATATGTACAGATCCATAAAAAATATCTCTCTCATCCCCAAAAATACAATATTGTTAACTTAGCATAGGGCGACAAAAGAGATACTGAAGATATTATTTTAGTTTGAAACAGGAGGAAGTAACAAAGACAAACCGCAAAACAAAAGGATTATAATCTATCTTTGTGGAAGCACAAAAGTTTTAGGAGATGTACCTCAGTGGCCATTTGTGGAAATAAATATGGAATGAACTAAAATTGATGAATAGAAGAAATTGAGAGCTTAGTGAGAAAAATATGCTGTGAGGAGTGAGTTGATGAGATGATCAAATGTCTGAGAGCACTATATATAGGAGTGTTATTAGCAATTTAATTGAATAGATTAATAGGATTAGGGAGAGGTGAGGCAGCAATAGAAGTGGACCCACTGCTAGCAAAAGAAAAGAATCTTAGCAAATTGACACCCTCAAATCACTGACATACAAATGGGCACTGGCTTGTCTAGTTGTAAATGTGTTTTTTCCTCCCATTTAATTTACAAAATTATTTATATTATAATATAGATAATTATATCTTCTTTCTTCTTTTCTTTATCTATATGTTATAGAAGTATTTTTTTCTGACATTTTTTGGGGTGGAAGGTGAAGAGACCTTCTTCATCTCTATATTAGGTTAAATGAAATCTATCTCTCTTTTTTTTGTTTTTAAGTATAGGGTTGGCCTTGCTGAGTTGCTGTACCATATTTAAGCAACAAATGTGAGCTATCATGCCATGTTCTTGTATTTCGTTTTTTGTTTTCGGTTTAGTCTTTTTCCTTGGCCTACCCGAAATATATTGCCCCAAAATTTCAGCTCCTTGCGCAAAATAGTAGTTGAAATGATGTATATTAGTGCATGTTATACTTTTTGACATGATTATTTTCATTGACATAGAGAAAAACCATACCATTGATCTGTTCTTTGTAATATAGATAACTAAGATAAGTAACGGAATGCATTCTCATGTTCTTTGTAAGGTAAAAACCAGATGACTTACTCGACCACTTCCAATCAGTAGCAAGATTCCCCGGTCTCACGGTAAATAAACATGCTTATTATATATCTTGATTTTTTTTCCAGCTAATAATGCCAAATGGAGTATTCATCTCTCTCCTATGCGCCGACTCAAATTAATTCTATTGACACTTCGTCCACGGTGACATAACGCGCAAAATTTTATTTTCGGCAAAGCAAAACCGCTACTTGGGTGGTCCCTTCCCGTTCAACTTATTTTAACTTATATAAGCTTTTACAAGATATAGATCAAGATAAAGATAAAGATAAAGATAAAGATAAAAATAACATGTTACACACTCACTAAACTATCTTATAAGATAAGATAAGATAAAATAAGATAAACATAAGATCGATAAGACAACATCGATCGATTGGGATTTTATATAAGATAAGATAAGACAAGACAAAAACATATTTCTCGAATCAGAATAGACTGAGTGAGCAGCTTAACATTGCTGCCCGCTACTCAGTGTTTTTACGAGGTAGAAACCGCTTTTACCTCGCAGGCGATGTCCATTATAGAACGCTCCAAGACAAGAGAAAAATGTAAAGCATGCCACGTAAAGCTTTGTCAGGCCCTGCGCACAAGAGCGCAACTCGCGCTCGCACGCTAGCCTTGTGCGCGGACGCACAAAGCTTTCGCGGCATGCTTGGCGTTTTTTTCTCTTGTGTTGGTTCGTTCTTGTAACAAACCGCTTACTCCTAAGTAGCGATTTACACGCGTGCCTTATATATACCAGGCCTTAGTGACACAATATAACCGCTATTTGGAAGTACGGTCAACCCGTCATTAACCGCTACTTGGAGCCGCTGTTTTACTAAAAAATCAAAATTTCCATGTCTTTGCCTTACGGGACTCGGTATCCATCACTTACCTCAAGCTCCAACGATAGCATGGTCTAATTACTCCTCTTTCACATTGTCTCGTGGAAAAAATTTATATATATCATCAAAATATATTAAAGAAGTTATTAAATTTTATAAACTAAAAAATAATCAAAATATTGATACCACTATAGTAGTTAATACGAGAAGCAACAACTTATTAGAGTAATGGGCCAATTAAGTAGTTGAATTCCAGCGAAAAGCCTGGAGGATTTTTTTTTTTATTGGAAAAAGAAAATTAGGAATGGCCTTAACAAAGGACCACTCTAAAAAGATCCTTACTGTAATACACGAGAGAAAGAGCTTGCTAGAGAAAGAAACCAATATATAGCAAAAGCGACTTAAGACTCGCGCCCTTGGTGCACCATGAAATTCGTTGCTCTGCCAAATTCCCCGAAACAATAATCGATTGATTACTAAATGAAACTTTAAATCTTAACCCGTATTCCAAATAAACAAGTCGATTTCCCAACGGATTTTCCAAATATTTTGAGGGAATTGATCATTACCAACAAAAGCCCCGCAAGGTTTAATTTTTATTAGGCTCGCCTATATGTTTTCTTCACTCCGAAAAATAAGCTGTAGTCCAATAATTTCATATATCAGTCTAACACAACACTCAAAAAATAAGTTCCAATAAGGGTCAATCGATCCAATAAGTTCAGCCTTAGATAAGTTCATACTGTGGTGAGGATGACTCCTTATATTACCTTACATAAATGTCTTACTATTTGATATTTTCCATAAAAAAAAAATATTAACAATATGTATTTACAAGGATTCGAACACATGACCTTTTGAAATAAAATGTAAGAGCTTAACCACTAATCCACTACGATTTCAATGCTTAATGTTTCAAAATAAAAACATAATAAAGTCTTATAATTATATGTAATCATAAACACATAGACAAACTTTTTTTGATCTCTAACACTTTTATTAAGTAGAATAACATTCACTTACTCCTAATTCCACGAAATTGTTAATTTTATCCCCAATTCCTTTGAAGTTTTTTAAAAAACAATTTATCGTGACATAACGTTCATTTTTCAATTTTACAAAGAGACAAAATATTATGAAAACTAATAAAATCAAGGATGAGATTTATTAATGGTTTTGATAATTGACCAGGTAAGACGCCTTCGCCAAAATACGCTTACAATTATAAAAAGAGGTTTATACATATGCAGCATTTTAATCATAAGTTTATTTGGTACAAGTAACTTTTTTTTTATGATTCAAGCTAAATATTTCATCCTACTATCTTGATTGAAGAGCAAAATTGAACACAAGACTCACACAATAATTATTGAAAAGAGTTGTTACCGGTAGTCTGGTACTATACAGATACTATACATGCATGTATGCCTGTTCCATGCACATGTTAGACAGAATCTTCATGTTTGCTTGACACGATCAGTGAATTCAGCTTAGCACCAAAAAAAGCAATCAGTAGTCAGTACCGATTGGGTAAAATAACAGATGCTGGTAACGTACGGAATCACAGTTCACTGACCTTATTAGGTGACCAAATATTCTACATTACATTAATTCTGATTTAGAGGATACTAATCAATACCCACATATGATACATATATATTAATTATATTCATCAGCCCGTCGCTTGTCACATTTTAATCCACAAAGCGATCTATGTAAATATGTAATTAGTAATCTGATATATGCGTTATGAATAATTACATTTGTTAGTAACTCCAAATATGATTTAACATCAATCTTGCATTCTGTCCAATTTAGTAATGCTTATTAATAACTCTATATTATGCTTGTCAATATTCTTCATTTATAATTTTCAATAACCCACGTTGTATCATCAACTAATAGTGTAGTTTGTTTATTGCATCGTATTTAAAATTTGTATTACATATTTATCGTGAAAAATAACACGATTAACAATTAATATATTATTTAATATTAAGGTTGAATTCATTTCCAACTCCGTCTTAAGGATCACTTTCAAGAAGAATAACGCATGCCGAAAAAGCAGTAGCTTACGCGAGCCACACCCCGAATTCCAAAAGATTGCTCAGCATTAACGCTTCATCTCAACAAAGCTTAATTTTTCTTCTTAAGTGCGTGAGAGTTTAAGCATGTTGTCTTATGTGTTGATAAGCTTTGTACCAAATCTCCAGTTGATGTGCCTTACATACTAGTAGCCTAGTAGAGACCAAAGATTAATCCTTGCGAATTATCTTTCTTAATAAAATAAAATTAAGAAAAAGCTCAATTGCTATACAAAAAAGGAAGCAAATTAACAGCTTGAGTATGTCGGCCGTTGCTCAAGGTAGGACCCAAAAATGAATCAATAATCGGTATACACTAATAATTAAGATGAAGGCCCCAAATACCTTACGTTTAATATCCTAATATTAGTAAAAATTGGAAATTATGGTTAAAGATAGGTTTGAAACTTTGTATCACCGAGTGGCCATGATAACTCTTTATAAACTGGAGAAAAAGGGGAAAAAAATTTCTTTAGGATATTACTACATGCACTTGTATTAATTTTGTTATGATAAAAATAATAAACAATATATCATTAATAACAACTGCCAAAACTATATATTTATAATGAAGCATAATCAAAAGTAATTCTATAATTTTAATATAGACCATAATCCCTAATTTAATAATGGGTTTCCTTTAAGTCGACTCCTACATCTTGTATCCTTATTTTGGTATAACTTTTGATCACAACTCATCACCAATATTATGACCAAATATCTTTTACATTGAAATCTTCACAATGTAGGAGTACAAATGATGAGATCTTCCAATGTTTAACCCTATAACCTCATGCGCACATACCTTCATACAGAAGCGACACTGATTTTTATAAAAAAAACACACACACAATAATCTCACTATAAGAATAGATGAAACCTACTTATGTCCCAAAACAAAAGAATAGGTTAAATATTTGCACTTGAAATTAAGCTAAACGAAGACCAAAAATCTAATTAAAAACAACACATGTTTGCAGATTAGATCAAATCACGGAAATTGGCCACCTCGATATCAAAGATGTTTTCATGGGAATTTGAGTTGAGAGGGAGAGAAGCACTTAGCCACTTTCTCCACCCATAAATAATTTATAACAAAAGATAATTTTTCGAAAACAACCTTTTATAAAGTCCATTTTGCGTAGAATAACCTTTTATATTTTTTTTGGCATTTAACAACCTTAATTGAATTTTTTTTGCGAGATCGACTCCCTAAGGTTTTTTCCAGCCGCTGATTCTCGTTTCCGGCGTTGATAAAGGTGTTTTCTGCGCAATCCTCGCACTTAGAGGTGTTCAATGCCTCGAACAACGCTTGTGATCGAAAATTAACGTCTGAAAATAACCTTGAGGTCCGATCTCGCAAAATAAATTTTGGTTATACAAAGGCTTATAAATTAGTGCCGCTGCTCAAAAAGATATTAAAAGGCTATTTCTCGCAAATTTTCCTCTTAAAAATTTACGGAACAAAATGGACCTTGTCCATGTCTTAACTCTCATAGATTATTAGTCCGCTATTTATGTAGCCGGTAAGAGAAAATAGGGGCCGGAAGGATAAGGGGATTTATACTCTCAAATATCGCACTTGGTAAGAGTCAAACTCAAAACCCTCAAAATTTAAAAATAGAAAAAAATTTGCCAAAAAAACCTTTAAAAGCTTCACACATTTTCGCGGGAAATCCTTTAGAGCATTCTTTCGCAAAAAGAAACCACAAACTTCTACTGCTTCGTTATCGTTTTTTGTTTTCGCCGCTTTTGAAAACTAAAACCAAAAATTACGAAACGTAGGCGTCTTTCACTTTTTGGGTTGCCACAAAATCATCATGCTCCCAATAAATTTGACTAATTTTTTATTTATTATAGGACATATATCATATGACTTTTTGAAAAAGAAAAACCAAAAACAAAATAAAAACCACACAAGAACTGAACACCGACCCTTAAATTTTTTTCGAATATAAACCTATTTCCATTTTCCCCAGGCGGTTGGTAGGACGCATGCGTAGGGGTGAGTCTTTAGAGTTATTGGAAATAGGGGTTAAAGTGAAAATACAAGAGGCCAACGCCGATTGGTAAATACCACACCAAAAAAATGGGAGTTGGTTTCATCTTGCAAGAAAATTTAAATTTGTGGTTGTTTTTTACAAAGAGTGCTTTAAAAGGTTTTTTTTGTAAAATTGAACTTTTAAAAGGTTTTTTAAGTAAATTTTCCTTTAAAATAAGAGTCTTGTCAAATAATTAACGAAGTATTATTTTGTGTAAATACTGAAATAATATAACTCTATTAACAAATAATTTTTTTTTTTTTTTTTTTGGTTAAATGAGGTAATATATTAATACATCAAAAAGCAAAGTTACAAGTTTGAGGCTAAAGTAGTAGTGGGAGTATCACTCCCTTCATTTCAACAACTAAATAAAAATGGTTTACTTTGCACTATTAAATACTCCAAACGTATATTCTTCCTGAGCTATCATTAAACAGCAGATTTTACCACATTTAGGAACCGCCCTTTCCAAGCTGAATCTTAGTGTGGGCCCTATAACCCCATATGCTTCCTAATCGGCACATTACTGATCTGATATGCCACGTCTGATCCTATTCATACTTTTCGCCCTTTCTCCTTAACTCATTTATGACCTTTTCTTCCCACCATCATCTTAATCCTTGAACAAATTGAACGGCTACAAAGTTCCCTTCATTTAATGGGAAATACTCATTTCTGATAATGCACAACATTAATCAACGACTCGTATGCTTTTTTTTTATAGCTGATATATTGAATGATAGCAATTAGCAATTAGCATTAGCAATGAGTCAATGACAATGAGTATATGTGTATATCATAAGAAAAGGTTCTGTCATTAGATAAGATAGCAAATCTATTCTAATCGGGTAGTTTCTTTATAAGTTTTCCGTTACCACTTGATACTATATATATATAATAATAATAGATCATGATTCAAGTTTGTCATGAAAAATGGGTACGCAAGGATTGAATAAGTATTAATTTAACATTTAAAAAAAACAAGTATTGCTAACCAATATTAGAACGAGAATTTCTTCACAAAATAATTATAAAGCAGCTTATTGCCCGAGCGATAGGCAACCCAGCGTTTGCATGATAGGAAATTGAAGTATTGTTTGGGGTTGGCCAATTGGCTTTTTGTCACAAGTAGAATACTCGATCTTAGCTTGGTGGTTGGATCGATGCCCAAGTTTTTTAATTTTCCTATCTTTGTGTAAAACAAAAATAATTAATTTTTTTCATTCATATCATATGTGCATATAAACTATTGTAGCTTAACTCTTAAGTTCCATAAAAACATCATAATATCATCTTTACCTTCTTCATATTCCAGATTGAAATTCTTACTCATGCATTGCCCTGTGGTTGTGACTTGTGAATACATGTATTGTAGATATAAATTTTAATCTTGTTGTAAAGAAATTTATCTTTTATTTTCTATATTATTTTTTTAATCTAAAAAGGTACTGATGAATTCATTGATAAGATTTTCTTGTGAGTAAATGAGTATAATTGGTAGTGGCTACGTCGTTGGTCCATCGATAGGAGCTCCATAATTTGTGGGTTTGGACTCTTATTACAATGTTTCATTTTAATTTTTTCTTTAAATTAAGATGTCTCGAGGAGGCTCAGACCTTTAAACTTTAATAATTTTTAGGAAATGTCATGTTAGGAGACAAAGTTTAGCCCATATCCGGCTAACGCCAATGTGCCTTAGGGGGATGAAGGTGTCCCTTTGTCGACGTGTGAGATGGGGTACCCTTTATTGATGCTGTACAATACTGGGCTTACCCTTTTACAATAATATTTGTTGATTCAATTCCTTTTTAACTACCCTTTATTATCGTCAACCGCAGTCGTAACAGTTATTTAAATTGAGGTTTGGCTAAACCGGTTTTATAGATCCCACTATTAACTAACACTAACTGGACCGATTTGAGTCGGAGCTGGATGAACTTGGAATATCACAAATTCACAACCCACTCGCCACCTCTATCAAATTACCTTATATTAGTGTTACTATTATTGACTCCTACAGTCTACATGATCACAATGTAGATCTCGATGCATAGTGAACTCATAATTTTGGAGGTAACCAAATGATGCATCTAAGAATATGTATGTCAGCCACTGGTAAGGTACGTACGCTGCCAATTTCATGTCATTCAATTTGTACTAAGACAGGAACAGCTTCTCTCTAAAAAAAAAGAGGCAGGAACAGGAACAGCTAATTTTCTCTTTCTAATTTGCCACGCATGCCTAATTTTCTCTTTAAAGTTTAGGGCGGTGAAGAGTGGGACCTCGTAAAAGGTATTACACCCGTTGTAGCATATGATTGAGGCCACTAGCTAGGGTTTCAAGAAGAGAATTAATATAATCACAAACCTTAATTACACGAAGAAATCAAAACCACATGCAAGTAGCACTATAGATATTCCATTATATGTCTCACTTTGAATATTAGTATAATGTTAACAGCAGAATATTAGTACAAGTTAACTACATATTAAGTTAGGTAGATCTCGCTATTCTTTTAGGATTTAGATACAAAGAGGATTTTAAAGAACTCCCAACAATATATCCATAATATCAAATTCAATATTCCTTACTATTTCATTATTTATTCAAGGTATAAACGGTTTTTAAAAGAATTAAGACCCTAATTCTTGTGATTATAACATGGTTGATTAAATTTATTACAATAATACTACTTATTACTAATTAGCCTCATCTTAAACTTACTTTTACATAATCTTATAAATTTGTCATCATATCTTCAGAATAATTAGCAGTCAAATTTTAACTTAAATATATTGTACATAGGAGAGGGGGGGAGGGTAATGCATTAGGATAAAAAAAAAATATGGGCATGCCATAGCCATGTGTATACACACTTTAACGTAAGACACCATACATCACGTATGGCTGTTTATGTTTGGTTGATCATTGATGGAGGATATTATTTGTGCCATATGCAGATATACTCTAATGTCCCCTAGTCTGAAATGGTTTGCCCCCACAAAATGTAATAATTTAGCCTTTGAGGAGATATGGAACCATGGTATATTTCTATGGGACATACCCACTTAACTCAGGGACAGCTAGAGCTTTATAGTTGCCATGTAGATAATAACTTCCTAAATAAAATAAACTATTAGGTTCTAAGGACCATTATATTGTAAGTCTATTAATTCTTCGAATAGGACTCTTACATTTGATAAGTAATCTATAAGTCACAAAATAGGTCAATTTTTTGGCCCCCACTAAGAACCCCTTGGTTAGAAAAAGCATCTGACGCCAAAGACCTTCGTGTTAGTCAACCATCTTACATACGTAGCCAACGCTCGAGAAAGAGGCGTATAAGGTAATCTCTACTCCCATGCACAAGCACAGTTGGGTTCGAACCTTGACTCAAAGTCTCATGGCGAGCTTCCCACTACCTCCACTAATAAGCAATCTTGGTTATGAATTTCGCTCACTAAATTGTTCATCAATACGAGTATACAACCGTAAGAGGTCAATTGGTGTACGAGTAAATCTACATATTATGGACTACAAGCCATTTTTGTTAACCCTATTTACTCGCTGATCCGAAGGAACATATGGATGCCTATACCGGAATTTCGGTGAAATAATTTTCGAACATCTATCAAAGGATCGCAAACATAATCAACACACGAATCATTCAATAAGGATTAGATGTAAAAACCTTTGTAGCGTGATTTTCCTTTTGTATGCAAGCTTTGAAGATCCAAGCTAAGAGCCCCAAGTGTTGCTCCTCTAATCACCCATGAGCACCAATTAAACACCAACGTTTGATAGAACGGAAGAGAATAAATTCTCTTGCTTTTGACGGTATGCAGGCGCCGCTTAGAGGGTATGGAATAGCAGCTTCAATCGCTTCACCTTTCTTTCTGCGGAAAAGAAATTGCTTAATGAATTGATCACCTAAACCCTAATAGTATATCCTATATATAATAGAAGAGTCAGAGGGCTTAGTTAGGAGAACTAATTCTCCCTCCCTATTCCCCTTTATGACCGGACAACCCTAATCCTTTGGATTGCCTTGTCCAACTCGTGCTACAATGTTCGTAACCTCATGCGATTAATATATTTTGGTTATTTTCCAATCAATATTATCCTATTAGTCATATTTATTCTCTAGCAAGAAAATACGATTACTAAAATAATTAACTTTATTATCTTCATAATATAATTTATATTTATATTTGCCGGGTTGTCTAAGGACATATTCCTTCAGCATCAATATTATGGCTCACAACATATAGTAAGAATTACAATATAGCTTTAACACGTGGGAAAGGTTTAGGTAAGCACCATTTTCTTGTTAAAAGTTGTTAGTCAGATTTCTCAACCAATAATTAAGGATAATCGGATTTCTTTATAAGATAGAAGTTTCTCATGTTCCCGTCAAGAAAATTTCATAGTCCCTCAGCTATATATACTTTTAAAATAAGATTTTTCAAAATAAAATTCAGTATTATTTGTTATTAGGATAATTAATGTAAAAATAATCATTTGATCATGCTGCTGTACAAGTTTTCAAAGTATGAATAATCGTACCACATCATGATGATCATTAAGGGTGCGTTCTCTTCACCCGAAAAACCCGAACCGATTAGACGTGATTGACCCTTAGCTTATTGGAATCTATTTTTTACGTGTTGTGTTAGACCCGACGTGACCTAAACTAAACTTATTCGACTTGACATTTATTTTTTAAGGTGAATAGAACACACACAAGTGATTTGAAGGAACTTATGCCTACTCTTCCTTCAATTCTTTTATGGATCTTGCAAGTTGCTAAGATGTTACCGTCACAAATTAGATTGTAGCCGTTGAATTGAGTTTTCTTATACTTCACAATTAGGAAGTTTTTTAATACAATGTCATATTTAGGTTGTTTATAACTTTTTATGGATATTGGAAACCATCTTACTAACTTTAAAAAAAACCACTTTAATATGAAAAGTTGTATTCGTGAAGTACAAGTAATTATCAATTTGCTCTGACTTGGTCCCCATTTGCGTCGTGACATAGGTCCGATTTTCGCACGTGTCTCGGGTCGCAAATGATGGAAACAAGATCTCGTGTCGGATAAGACACGAGCCACGCTTGATTTTACTATTTGCGTCGCGACCCGCACAAACGTGCGACGCACATGACCCATCCTCCCCGCGCACCCCATATTCGTCGCGCTGTCTCCCATCCGGACGTACGCTCCAGGCTATATGCGCCGCAGATGGTGGGGATCATCGTCGCCTCATATAGCACAACATGCGACGCGGATAGAAGACGTGCAATACCTCGAAGCCACAGATCCCATCAAGCTTTCCACACTGTCAGTATGTTTCCGGCTATACGCGACTGCGGCATGATACACCATCCGCGGCATATGGGCCTTAGCATGCGACGCATATGTCTTTTTTTTTGTTTTTTTTCAAATTTTTTTTTTTTTTCATATACTAAACCTCAAGCTTC
Source organism: Beta corolliflora (assembly GCA_947648045.1). Lineage (NCBI taxonomy): Eukaryota > Viridiplantae > Streptophyta > Magnoliopsida > Caryophyllales > Amaranthaceae > Beta > Beta corolliflora. Next base: position 13,424 of record CANSZD010004263.1, read on the forward strand.
AAAAATAAAACGAACATTATATTAATAATTATGAGCGTAAAACTTCGGCAGAGTCTCCTTTGTAATTTGGACAACCCAAGAAATCGTTGGGAAAACTTTGCATATATATAACCAAAATTGCTCCATGACATCTCAATCAAGCAACCAATGCGCTGCAACATTCAATCAACCAACAAGGTTCAAGCAACAAAATATTGTTCAACCTACAAATACATACACTAACCATCGCTTAGTTTCCTCGCTCTTAACGACCCGTATAAAGTATTCGCAAAAAGTTCTTTGAGGTCGTTGATCTCATGTATGGAGTATGGCTCAAGACTTGATGAAAAAGCCTAGAAATATATTAAATTAGTTAATATACTTTTAATTTCTATAAGTATAAATAACGAATTTACAACATAAATATACTCATACAAATTCTTTGAATCATAGTAGAAGCTGCATGATTAGAAACATGTATCTCATCACGAAATAGCCGCATTCCACTACTATCGATTGTCGAGCACACTACACCAAATTTAAGATATATATTAGAATTGGGAAAATCCTAAATAGATTTATAAAGTATCAAATACAAAACCATAAGAGTTTTACCCGCATATATGTCCAAGACAATTTAGTTCCTTTATTGGATCCTTCAAGGCGTGTGAAACTTGTATATGCACTAATTATAGAGATTTTGTAACAATTAATTACTATAAATATTTATAAATTATTTAAAATATCATAAAATGCATTAAACTTATTAACATGTATAACAACTATGAACTTACGTATAATTGGTATCTTGATAGCTAAGGATCTATCTCTCGATCTGATCAAATATACATACCGCTCTCTTAAATAGACAAAAGACAAGAAGAATCCAATGATCCCTAAGGCATGAAGCAAAATGTGATGTTTATATATAACCACAAGTTCATAAAGATAAAACAAAGTAAAAGGAATTAGTTTAACTAGTATACTTTTCAATATACGACATAGGATGTAACGCATATATTGATTCGTCATTGAACTTGACATGTAGTTGATCACCGCATCTTGTTGATTGCGTATCATGGTCGCTGAAATCATACTTGGACACATGAAACCAATATTATTATCTCCATGGTCCTCGATCGCTTCCGCCAAGTACCTAGTGTCCAAATACTTATAGTTAAGAGAAACAATAAAAATAAATATCAATGTTAATTAGTTTAGAGTTTGAGAAATCTCACATCATAAATACTTGCAAAATGGATACATTAATCCATGCTCTCGTGAGAAGTTGAAAACATCTTGTCGCGAGAGAATGATCATCCGATCTCTATCATAGTCGAAGACGGTACCCTTCATAACTTGCATATCAAAAGGCCTATCCGAGGGTTTGTTGCAAAATATTCGGTGCATCTCCTTGACAGATCATCCATATCCTCCAAAGGACAAGTCAATAAAAGGATCTACGTGCCTATGTGCACTCACGCTGCAAGGACCACTACCAACTTTTTTTTTCTTCTTCTTCTACATCGCACCTTCTTTAGGTATATGTTCCTAATTCAATTCGACTTCTTTTAATTCATATTATATATATATATATAGATTATTTCATATATAAATCAAGATTACTTAGGATACAAAATAAAGATTACTTAGTATATATAAATCAAGATTTTAGTATATACATCTACATTTAGTATATAAATCAAAATATTAAACATAAGTTACCCGATTATCTAAGACTAAAAATACCAACTCTTTCGGCCATTCTATGAATAAACCCTCGGCTTGACTCCGAGTTTCACGATGTATGGAGTAGGTAGTGGAACTAGAGCTTCGCGTAGTCCGAAAAAATCATCAACACTCACTTTCACGGCCGTAGGATGTGATGATGACTCCTTGTGGATGAACGGGTACCTCGGGCCTACAATGATCGGTCCCGAGTTATCCGCTATTGCCAAACGACATGGAACCGAACTCTTAACATCCAATGAGAGCACAATGTCATTAATTAAGTGTTTTAGAAGCATAATATCATAATCGTAGAAGATATAAAATAAATTCATACCCGCAAGTTCACAAATGGATCATTGCCCCCGAGTGACAAATTTACTAGGATCAACTCGGAGTGTGAGGACTTGTTTGATTTGGTGCTTTAAGATCCACTGCGCCGCAAATGCCATCAACCTTTCTTGAACTATTGCATCTATCTTCGAGTTCATCTTCCATCGTGTGTTCTCTAACTTTTTGGCTCATTCTAGCCTCGAACTCCTTCATCTCCTCATCATCCATGCTCCCTACCCTCTTCGAAAGCAAAAGATACTCCGATCAGATCTCCCCAAACCGATGTAATCCCAATGCTACGCCCACCGGGCAACACACGCCGTGACGTGTCCAAGCATCCCATCTTTCTTACTCTTATCCGCATGCCACCTTAATATTTAGCATTATTTTCATCCGAAAATAAACGCTAAATCTCGAATGATTGAAAGATACCAAAAGAACCTTCTTCTGAGTTTCTTTTTTTCTCACTCCCTCATCATCCTCCTTTATCTTGTACCGAGACCTCCACACCTTGGACACTCACCAAATCCTTGTACCTCACTTCGATACATCACACAATCATTTCGATGCACGCATGTCCTCCTTCTCTATTCCATACCCAATGGACACAACAATTTCTTTGCCTCATAGGTAGAGTTGGGAATTTCATTCTCTTCGGGTAGCAATTCTTGTAAAAAGTGAACAACTCACTTAGACTTTTATCCCGTTCAACTATACTTCGATTTCACATTGAACAATGTGGAGGATGCCGCAGTTTAGTGAAATTCTTACACCTGACATAGGCTCGTCCGCCGCACCTTAGAATACCATCATACATATGCGGACGATCGGCTCTCTCATCCTCCAAATTGTGCAACATCTCATCTACCCTATCATTCTCATCAACTACCCTATCATTCTCATCAACTACCCTATCATTCTCATTATCATCCCTCCTTTTTCGATATCAACCCCAACCTCATCATCAATGTGATCAACATGCAAATCATCACACAAGCTAGTGGAGCTCATACCCCCATCATAAAACTCTCCCATGCCATGTCCACCTAGTATAGTTACTCTTAAACCCCACGACGAATCAAATGATCCTTAATTTGATCCACATCACGATACCCCTGGAGTTATCAGCAATCACAACAAGGGACACAACACTAAATTTGACCCATTCGCCATTGATGTTCTAACACAACCCCGATACCTCATCAACCCCTTGTAGAAATGTCACCGAAATCCATCACCATACATCCAGCTCGATCCATACTCATACACTAGAGACACCAAACAAGAACACAACCGATCACATCATTCAAAATGTCTTATCAAATGCAGCCATGAACATTGGGGTCCTTTATCACTCCAACCTGCCCCGTCCTTGAGTTTCTCATCTTCACTAGTGAATGAACATTTGTTTTCACCCTAAGAAAAATCGTACAAGATTTCCTTGCCGCTTCCTTAAGTACACGATGAAGATAGTAGGAAAACTAACCAACATATGTACCCCGAGAACGCTTAGGGAAATGAGCTGGGATCTTCTTAGAATCGAAAACCAAACATTCATTCACATTCTAAGTGAGAGCAAGAAACTCAAAGACAGCTCCAAACCAGTGGACTATTCAAGACTTACTCCTAATGAGTAAGCCCTCGAATCCGTATCTAGTGCTAATGATGCACATCGCAATGTTAACAAAGACAAACCAATCCATTCCTTAGATTTCCTCCCCACCCCATTAAGGTATGTCCATATAGGTTTGGTCATAATTCCAACATATACTTTCCCAAATCACATAACCAAACAATTCACATATATTTTTCCCAATCACATAACCAAACCATTCCTTTGATTTCCGTAACCTCCATATAGGTTTCGTCATAATTCAACATTATAGGGACAAATAAAACAAATCAACATAAAGCAAAAGGTATAATATATACCTCTCGCTCTCAAGGAGCAACGAAGACAAGCACAACGAGGTGAGCTTGGAGCACTGCAAGCCGACAAGTAAGAGGATGGAATGCGGCACCGCATTAGGGCATTAACCAACCGACAAATTAAATAGTGATCAAAAGTCATAACTAATAAACATCAACTATCTCTAATATTAAGACATTAATAAATTAGAGATTAAGAAACAACATTAAGATTAAAGTAGAATTCTTAAGATCAATGGTAAAAATTCATAAGCACTACAAACTACAAACATCCTAAATTCAATCTCAAAATTCATTTCACCATATTTATCATGAGCTGAACTCTAATTTCAACCCCTAACAAAAAAATCAAAACTAAAATCAATCAAAGCAACTCCCTAAAAAATTAAGAACTTGAAATACATGATTAATGAAATTAATAAATAAAAAAAAACAAGAATGACATACATTATGTCAGCTAGCCGGCGGCGAGTGGGTTTGCAATGGCCAAGGCGGCGTAGCCTGACTCGACGCGTGCCGAATCCGGAAGAGATAAAGAGAGTGTGTGTGAGAGAGAAAGAGAGAGAGTGTGTGTGCGAGATAAAGAGCAATAGAGTGTACCGGAGTGTAACCCAAGGCGGCTCGCCGATCGCACAAGATTCACCCGCCAAGTGGGTGGCAAATTCTGGGGAGGGCGGCGACCGAAAACCGAGAATGAGAGAGCAATCGCACGAAAGAGAAAGAGAGAGAGACAAATGTTTTGAGAGTGAGTTATGTTTTAGGGATCGAAATTAATGTGCCGTTTGGGAAAAGTAATTCGGCCGGGAGTTTCGGGCCACGCCATTCGCGGTCGACGCATGGAACATGCGACGCACATGAGGTATTCCCTCCGCGTAGCATGTAAGTTACGTTCGACGCGGATAGTGTTGTATGCGTTCATTGGGCCTAACAACCATCCGCGTTGGACAGAGACGGATCCGACGTATATAGCCGATATCAGCGGGATGTCGAAGTTTTGCGGCGCATGTTCGGCTGAAGCGACGCATAGCTTCAATGATATGCGTCGGATGGACAACCTTCGTGTCCGACGCACATCGCAGGTCCTTTTTGCGTCGCTTGCCCGAGGGTTCGACGCATATGCGCATCCTATTCATGTGCTTAGGTATTTTCAGACCGGACTTTTTAATGGTATCCGACGCAAATCGGGCAATCTTACGGGTTCTTCGAGGGTGCAACGCAAATGTGCCGACGCAAATCGTTGATTTTGTACTAGTGATTATAAAAGTCCACATCTTCTCTATGATGATTTCAAGTTTCTTCTCAAGAAGAAACATATACTTCAATAAGATAGGTCTAATTCTAATGCCGCAATGTTTAAACAAAGTACACGAGCATATATAAATATATATGGGAATTTATTCCCCATGGGAAGTTCCATTTCCTAGGTAGTTATTTCCCCTTTTTATAATTCCTAAGAAATTGACTAATGTGTTTAATTGTTCGACATCAAGGAATTTTTTTTTTTTTTTTGGCAAAATGTAAGTTATATTACCAAAAAGCAAGAAAATTCACCTTGCAACCATTACAAGTTTACAACTTAAGCCACTAATATCAAAGTGGCAAAAACAAAAAACAAGCTTAACAACAACCAACAACCAAACCTACCAAACATCATCTACAATCAAACATCATCTACAATCTCTAACAAGAGATTCAAAACCATTCTCTTTCCTCACTTGACCATTTTTTCACTCAGAAAGATCTCACTCTAATACATGTCTCACTCTTGATAAGCTTTAAAACACTATTAGGCTAGGAACCTTATAATCCCAAAGAGCAATATTCTTTGCCCTCCACACATAGTAGACAAGAGCAACCAAGGGAGCATAGCGTACTTTTTTGCTTCCTCTTGCTTCTATACTTCCTACCCCATTTCTTCCAAAGAAGAATATACACACTCATCAGCAGCTATACTTATACCAAGCCACCTCATAACACCAAGACACACATCCTCGGTGAACAGCACCTAAAAAACAGTGTGCCGCCATGAATCTTGCCCTCGGGCAAAGATAGTGAGCACCGAGTATCGGGCACACACTCCGATATCATGTAGCCGCAAGTTTATCTCTCGGTTCTCAATTTATTCAAAGCAACAAGCCAAGCTTATAAACGAGTGTTTAGGCACATTTAGAGTATTCCACACCCAAAAATGCCATCTCACTTTGTCTCATTCCACGCCGAGCCATTTATAACCCTCGTTTTATATTGTATGGTCTTCCCCATTGTCAAGCCACCGGCTACCATTCCTCTACCCTCCTCTAAATGCTTCCTTTACTTTACAAATATTTTTCCACCCCCAACTAGCAATTGCAGGAGCTTGATACTCCCACCGCTTGGTATCTTTTACATACACCGTATGTACCCATTTTATCCACAATAAATCAATTTTCTTAGCAATCCGCCAAACATACATGCCAATTGCAGCTATATTCCAACAATAGTAAGCCCCTAATCCAAAGGCCTCCTCTATTTTTAGGGAAAACAAACCCGTCTCCAAGCTGTGGGGAGGGGGGGAGGGGGCTTAGAAGCATACACTTTCTCCTCCCAAAGGTATGCCCCCGCAAATTCTGATTTATCTTGGCTAGTACACCTTTAGGGGATAAGGAACACATGAGCCCAGTAAGTGCGAAGGTTCACCAACACTACATTCACCAAAGTAATTTTTGCAAAGATATGAGAGATGCCTAGAGCTCAAACACATGATCCTCTTTTAAAACTTTTTCCACCAAAAGATCACAATCGACTTCTGCCCCTTTTGAAGTAATAGGGACTCCTAAGTACCTAAAAGGGAAAGCACCTCTCTTGTAACATGTCACTTGCAATATTCTTTCCCGAATGTCCTCCCACACATTACCAAAGTAGACTATTTTTTTAACCTAACTAGCAAACAAGCTAGAGGTTTTCGTGAGAAAGACTTCATAACCTTTTTCATCAAGATAACTGATTTCGACCTCCCCTGCGTTAGAGCATGAGATCATCCGCAAATATTAGATGTCTCAACTTCATTTCGTAACATCTATAATAAAAAAGTAAACTCCCCGCTTCTTGCACATCTTATTCATCAACCTAGAGCAATATTCCATAGCAATGACAAACAAAAAGAGGTGAGATAGGGTCACCCCTGCCTCACCCTCTCTCGCCCTTGAAAAACAGACAAAGAGCTCCCATTGATACTCAATGAGTAGGAGGGAGTAGTTACTAGGGGTAGTTCATAAACCGGTACTCCGGTTTTTCGGACACCTGATATGTGTATTTAAAAAGACGGCTCGTGATCCGACCCGAAAAATCGGGTACCCGCAAACCGGGTACCCGATTTTTCCGGTCGGGGCATAGGGTACCCGGCCTAATTATTCTTTTGCCTTTAAGAAACTCCATAAGAGCTTTCCCTTCCTTTTCAAGTCTTCTACACGTAAAATAAAAGCAGCCTTCTACCCGTCATATAAAAGGGGGAGATATTTAAAACTTCTTGTTTGAGATGATAAAACATGGGAAAGAAATGAATATATGATTGACTCGTACAATCTAATGATCTATTGCAAGCAATTTGGAGTAGCTTAGAGCATAAAATTTGCTAAAAAGAGAATAAAGATATTACTTAGCAAGTAGCAACCCGTATGCCTTTAGTAAGGTGATTAGGAATTAGGAAATAGGCTGATGAGTTTATTCAACAAGACCAAAAAAAATATTACTTTCAAAACTCAAGCACAAAGTGAGGATAAAAAATCGAAGCAAGAGAAAGCAACTAATTATAAAATCTTATCCAAATTTTTTACCATCAATCCATCCCCACAACTTCCACTTTCTCTCGTTTTTGCTTTCTTCTTCTCTAACCACAAATTTATTACCATCAATCCATCTGATGGACTCGTGAGTATGGACTTGTGGAGAGGCAGAGGAACTCTAAATCAATACTGAATGTGAAAATACTACTGTACTAGAGGGGTATAGGGTGTAAATGGGTCATGTCCAACGAGGCATGAAGTTTAGAAAAAAAAAAAAACCGTGTATCCGGTACCCCCGTTCACAAAACTAGACGGTCCGTTACCCGACCCGAAAAAGCGGGTCAGTACCCTACCATTAAATTTCAAATTTCTTAAAAAGTACCCGTTTTTTTTTGGCGGGTCAACGGGTCGGGGTCGGCCGGGTCGGGGGTTTTTTTTCCACCCTTAGTAGTTACACACATCATCACCCAGCTGTACAAACTTCTCAGGAAATTTAAACCTTCCAAGATTTCCCCTCACAAACTCCAGGCCACGGAATCATAAGCCTTCCTTAGATCTATCTTCATTGTGCACCTAGTTGGCTCATATTTTCTTTTATAATGTCTTAACATATCCTAACATATAAAGATATTGTGGAAAATAACTCTATTTTCCATAAACACACTTTGCACTGGATCAATAAGCTCCGTGGAACACCTCCTTCAACCTTCTACACAACATCTTTGAAATACTTTTATACAATACATTGAAGCAAGCAATTGGCTTCAGTATTGTGTCACATCCCGAGGTCATGCTCACATTTTTAGGACCATACATAATGTAGTAGCATTAATCTGCCTAAGAAGCTTCGTCGTTGTATAAAAAGTCTATAACACCGCATTTGTTATATCACCACCAATAACCTCCCTGTGACTCCTTATAAAAACAACTTGAATAGCCATCTCGGGCTAGGCGCCTTATTCACATCTATGGAAAAAGAGCTTGTTTCACCCTCTTCAGATAATAACTTCTACTAAGCATGGCTGCTGTGCATCAATGACCTTCTTGCCTTCATTCAACACACTTCTACTCACTTTCTTTCTAGTGCTCGAGCCGAGCCAAGGTGTTTTCATAAAATTCCAGGGAAAGCCTTGCTCAATATGCTCCCTGAAGCCTCCACCCAATCTCCCCTTATATCTTTAATTATGTAAACATGATTTCGGGATCTTCTTCTTTTAAAGCAAGCATGAAAGTATGATGTGCCGCTGTCTCCACCTTTCAACCAATTTTGCTTCATCTTTTGTTGAAGAAATCTCATCCTTGCTTTGTTAGCTCCGCATACCTTTTCCTAGCTTTCTCTTCCTCCCCGGCGAAGACCCCTATTCTCGTGTTCATCCTCACCGTCTGAAGCCAAGTCCGCTTCATTCTCTATATTAGATAACTTTGTCTTATTGAGAAGCTTCTGAGTCATACTTCAAAGCATCTTTAATTTCTTCACAACCCGAAACATGGCACACCCTTGGACTCGTTTTTGCCAACCACTCCGCACATTCTACCTTGAATCGCTGCTCAACCCGAGACCACATATCAAGAATCCAAATGGCATGGGCTTAGTGTTTCTAGGAGAATCAAGATGAATGATACAAGGACTATGATCTCGACACACTTTCGAGGAAGAAAGTTAGCCAAAGCATCACTAAAAATTCTCGCTCCCAAACATCATTAATGAACACCGCGACAATTATGGAAAAAACCCTATAATTCCCTTCTTGTTTATTAGACCATGTATAGAATGGCCCAATAGATTCCATTTCCCGCAGCCCACAATCTCTTATACATTAATAATCCCCTCTACTTCTAGACAAAGTTACAATTCGAGGCCCTATTTTATCATTCACCAATTAACAAACATTGTTAAAATCCACCACATATCACCCATTCGGTCCCGAATACCGCCTCTTCATTATCCTCAAATCATCCCAAACCTCCCTTTTTTCCTCACAGTATTTATTAGAGCAATACACCAAAGTCAGCGCAAAAAAACTTTTCCAAACCCTCTACATGCTTCACCTTGCAATGGATGAACCGAGCTTTACAATCAATAATATCAACTTCAAATTTACTATGAACCCAACACAACCAAATTCTCCCCTCTATGATGACTATAATTAGCGACAATACTCCAAGAAGGACACACTCTATGGTACACCTTGCAACAATTACAAGATTGAACCCTAATCTCAAGAAGGCCAAAAAGTCCACAATTGTAATGTGTGAGAAGGGGATTTCACATCACCATGCTTTTGTAGATCGTTTAGCCCCCTAATATTCCAAAAACCAACTCTATCCATGAGGAAGTAATGTTATATTCTCCCCCGAGCTATCCGGCTCCATTAATCACATAAAAAACAATAGAATTCTACTACTCTCCCTCGTGTCCACCGATTCGAATATTAGGATTCACCCTGAGTCGCATCATCCATTCTTTCATCCTCCTACCCCCTCATTCTCCGCAATAGTTGCCAAAATAGAGTGTTGAACTGATTTTCCCCGATTATTCTCATGCACTTCTTGGAGTCACTTTGGTTGCTACACGTAGGCCTTGAATCCCCTTTGGCACCCACTTCTTCGAGGTTTAATCTTAGCCTTAGCTACTTCAAACTTTTTGTCGACATTGTTCTATATTGTGACCAATTCCACTACAATCACTACATGTAACATAGCACTCCCTTTCGTTGCGAACCACAACCTCATTAGGGAATTCCTTGGTCCATATAAACCAACTAGAACCCTAGCATATTCCAAGATGTCCTTTTTGTGCCGTAGCTCTATCTCGTCCTAATTGGCTTCCTAATCAATTTATGAATCTTATTAATGATTTTTGGCCCATTCTTTTGTAAAGGCAATCTTGGTCATTTAATCCAAGTAGGCACTACCTTCACATTGCAATGCACTCGTTATCAATATCTCGGAGACCATTCATTCACAATCACGGTTTCCAATCATAAAGAATAGGCCCAACCTCCATAGCCTTAGTCTTACCTTCAATAGAACGGAATCTAACCATAAACAATCCATTCTCCATCATAGCCACCTTTCAATTCCTAAATTCCTCCAAATCCTTTCCGATAAAGCCATCTATAATTCTATATGGAGGTTTAACCACCAAAATGTAGCATACCACAAAGATATTTCAAAGATTCTAATTCAGTTTAATGTCCTACATAGTTATCTCGGACAACATCATCGTGGAGGTAACTTCAAAGCTGCTCTAAATTCAATCCTTCCTCAACAACATTACTAGAAAAAGAATTTCTCCAATTTACAGCAATTGAGCACTCCGCATTACTTGCTAATTGTTGCATTGAAATGGAGAGGATTCACCAATAGGCACCGTTGATCAAACCGAGTATGAACCGAATCAATCCAGTTAACAACCTGATTCCTTGCAGCTATAAATGCATTCCGGTCCCGTTAGATGCATTATGATCAATAGAAGCTTCCGATTTCTCATCCTCCGTCGTCCAACTAAGAGAAGATTCATCTTGAATGTCATTAATATTTCTCTTTTTCTCGCATCTCCCTAGTTGAGGTTTCCTCAACAACTTCTCCTCCGAGCTTCTTGTGAGGACTTCTTATTGTTCTCAGCATCTCTTCTAACCACCTTTAACCTTCTTCGAACCTTTTGTCATAGCTCAATTAACGCCGAGATTCGAAAATGGATGAAGATGGTACTGTTTCATTGGTGGCTAGAGAGGGGGGGAGTTTCTCTCTCTAGACATTTTTATGTAAACATTTTTTACATCAAGGAATTTGTAATTCCCGTGAATTGATGTGGGGAATTTTGAATGACCAAGGGGAGAAAGGTGAATAAATTCCCACGTTTTGTGGGAATTTCAATTTCCCGTGAATTTTCATTGCCCTCATTTTCCCCACTTCCCGTCAACCAAACAATCGACCCAATTTTAAAAATCATGGGAATTTCAATTGCCTACATAATTTATTATATACCAAACAACCAATATATATGTGCTTGGACGTTATTTGTGTACAATTCGACAAAATCCTATTTTCAAGTCAATTGTATGATTTATTTCTTTTTATTCCATTAAAAATCATTCTGAGGTTTACATTGACATATATGGTCTTAGTGACTATATTAAGAGACATGTAGATGGTTGTTGTGAATATTTTCACCCTGCCACAAGCGTCGAATCTGAGGCGACCAAAAACCACCAAGGACCCTGGTCGATAGACAATTCCAAAGTGATCCAAGAGTAATTTAGATTTGAGTATTCACGATATCAATTAGGAAAGAAAAATGAAACCTAGCCCTACAAGTCGAGTACATTCATTGTTGTACTAGATTTATGTTTATTACATGTTTTGACCTCGCGAGTTCATATGAAGATCTATGACTTATCCACTAATTCGATGTAATCTTATAGTTCTCCCTCTCAAAAATCGAAAAATAATATATTCAATAATCAATTTCATAATTTCAATTTATGACTTTATGGATCAGGAATATCATAGGATCATAATTATTATTTTCTATCTGATAGAGAATATATATTTAGGATAATATATATTTTCTCACAAATTTAGGATATAATTTGTATAAATTTATTATTAAATCTTTAATTTCAGACTAAAACTCGGAGCATCCGAATGTAAAGCCTAGTTAAATCTCAATATCCACATCCAAAGCTAGTTGAAAACTTGAAATCCGTTTCATGAAGTACTATATGGAACTAGAATTGGGTAACAAAGGTTACAACATATTCTTTGTTCTTCAAAGCAACTTTTCAACAGTTCTCATAAGATCGCTTTAATTAGTTTAACATAAAAATTACGACGACCAAGAACTAAAACTATTCATTATTGCCTTTGTTTTGTGGCATATTCAGTGACACTTTCCAATTATACTTCTTCATATATCATAAATTAAACCACCAGCAGGTCCGAGGAATAGTGATACATGTCCACGAAAGTGAGAATTTCATAATTACCAAATAGAGAAAAGTGGGAATAATAGTTTGATGGGTCATAAAAAGAAAGTGAATACGTGGTGTTACCTGAGTCTAGTTAGTCATAATATAAAGAAACACAAATTTTAGATTTTACAACCAAGAGTATAAAGTGCAATGTAGTCTCGATTAATGTTCTTTTCTTATTTCTCAAGTTTTATCATATTATTAAATTTTTTCCTATGTTTTTTTATACTTCCTCTATCCTATATTAATCTCCACACTTTTTATATCCGATTGTTCCATACTAATTAAAATCTTGGACCCACTATTTATTTATTATTATTTCTCACTTTGCATCCATCCCCATACACTTATTGAAAAATAACATAATAAGAGCATCGGTAATGGGGGGCTCTTAAATGACTCTTAATTTCAAGAGCTAGCTCTTAGGTGTGTAATGGGGGTTCTTAATAAGAGATAGGTGTGAACTTTTCTGAAATAATAACTAGGTACGTACTCTGAAATACACTTGGCAGATAGAGGAAGAAATGTTGACAACTCATGTATATTTATGAACACCAATTAAGAGATAGTGCATAAGAGATAGTACATTTTTTGGATTTATAGTGAGGTGTCTCTTACTTTTTAGAGGGAGATGAGGTGGAAAGAGGAGAGAGACTAAAGCTCCGTCTCTTTTGGGTACAATCCGAGTTCTCACTTAAGTTCGGGTTCCCGCTTACTTTTCTCTCATAAGCTTTACTTCACCCGCCCGCTCGACTCAATACGCCTCCGTTCACTTTAATTCGGCTCAATCCAAAAGCATGTGACCTAAGTGATACCAAAATAAGTCTCTCATTATGGATTCTCTAACTCCCCACACACACCCATCCCGAGCGAAAGAACCCACACAATTTATTCACAATACTATAAGAGTTAATCTTGCATAATATTAGTATGAAACAAAGTCACCCATATGACACAAGGACCCCTTTTTTCATGTTACACCAATCTACCATTATCTAACATAGTGTATGTTTTTTTATATGATCATGCTTTCTTATATTAGTTTTTTTACCATGAAAGTTACATTTTATAACGTAGTAACTATTTTTTCCTCACATAGTCACCATTTACAATCTATAGCCGTGTACCGATCTTCTTTTATATCTATTATTTTTTTAACATAGTGACCCCTTTTTCTCATAAATTACAAATGCCAAGATTAGGCCCACACTACATTTAGTGTGGATCATGTCTATATAAGTTTTTACATATTATAATATTCAATAATCAACTTTAACACTAAAATAATAAATCTCATGTTCCACTTGATCTACTTAATTTTTAAAACACTGAGCATAAGGGTGTCTTGTGTAGGAGGGAGGGAGTATTATAATTTAATTATGTATTTTTATGATACTTCAAACTTTTTTTTAATAAGGTAAGAAGAAAAGAATTTTAGGAGATCCTCCGCATGAGGGGAACTCCAATAATATCATTTACAAGGATGGAATTAAGAGTTGAATTATTACAATCTTCAATAGAAAAATGTGGACTCTACTAGATGACCTACATTGGTTGTCCAATCAGCTGCCTTAGCTTGTTTGTTTCGCGATAAATATGGTTTATACTCCAACTAGAGAAGTGTTGCAGGGGGATTGAATGTGTCCGATGATGTGCGCTATCTGCCATGGTGGAGCCCAATTGCCTTCGACTGAATTGATGATCAAGAGATTATCGCCTTCTATTTGACGATGGGTGATTCTTCCCTTGATTGCTAAAGAGATACCTTGTTGGAGTGCTGAAGCTTCTGCTATAAACACCGGGGTTGTGCCAAGGTTGTTAGCACAAGCTCGAATTAGCTTTCCTTTGTGGTCTCGGATAATGACACCTGGTACTATTGAGGATGGACAAACGACGCATGCCGATGTGGAAGAATGACAAAGTGGGCCGTTAAAGTTGAGTTTGAAGGAAGGTGGGGGTGGTAGTTCCTATGAAACAAGGATGGTTTACTTTTGTTGTGGTGGAAAAGTAGGGGTGAAATTTGAGGAGGAAAATGAGATTTAGTTGCATGGCACTATTTATTTGATATCTCAAATCCCATTCAATAAAATAAAACTTAGCTTTATGGAGTATCTTGTAAATGTTTAGCTTTTTATTTTTTTAAAATAATATTATTTCATATGCTCCATAAAATAAGATTGCTAAGGAGAGTTGGATTTGTTCTCATAGAGTGGAGGTAGTGTAGAAGTGTACAAGGGGAAAAGAGGTGTATAAGCCATTTTTTTCGTGTCGGCGTAGGTTCCAAGGTTGCCTTATGGGAGGTGCAAAGGCAAAAGAGATGGTCAATTGATTCGTGTCGGAATGGCATAAGCCACAAGGGATTTCATGAATGATTTTTCTTTGGAAAGTATGTCTTGGACTCCTAGGCTATTATGAAAATTTGCCGGAGAAAGATTTTCGAGCCTTTGAGGTAAGTCATGGGACCGGATCCGAGCCAATTGACCCGACTTTGTTGTGAAGTTGCCAGTAGGGTGGGGCCCTAGATTGGGGTATCCGGAAGGTCGGTGATGGGAGAAGGATGCCTTTTATTTTATCAATTACATGTTGGGGGAAGAGACTTTAAAGTTTGATGACATACATGTTTTATTTGGGTGGATAAACTCTTTGAGATGGAAATCGAGGTCAACTTGATTAACTGAAAAACTAGTAATATTAAGTAAATTGTTGTGTGACAACCAATTATCAAGCCAAAAGAGGATGTCTATTCCATTTCCTATATTCCATCTAATGCCCTTTCTAATGATTTCTTGTTGAGAGAGGATTTGTTCCAAATAAGAAAGTCGTTAGGTTTGGCCTTGTAGTTGAAGAAACTCTTATTTTGGAGATATCTTTCTCGGATCAAAGAGGCCCAAAATTTATTCGTATCCGTGAGGATTTCCAAATTTAATTTTGCAATAGAAGCTTTATTTAGGCAAGAGGGTTTTTCGAAGGCCTAGACTTCCTCTATTTTTTGGTTGGCAGATTTCATCCCAAGCTATCAAGGGATAGCGTTTTTTTTTCTTTTTGTTGTCTCCCAAAAAAATGTCTATGGTTAGTATCTAGAGATTTTGCTATATTTGATAGAAGGAAGGAGGAGGAGTAAACACAGGATGCAAAGCCTCGAGGTTATTTTTGGATGAGGGAGAGTCTTCCTACTTTAGAGAGGAAACCCGCCTCCCGATGCTGAATTTTTGATCTTTTTTTAAATAATATGTTTGGAGTCGGATTTTGTGGGATGAAAAGAACTGAAATAGACTCCCAAATATCTTCCCATGTGAGAATTCGGCAACATGGTGGAGCACCTAGAGCGATTCACCTGGAATTATTTATGTGTTTCGAGAGAATGATCGACGATTTATGGAAATTGATTATTTGTCTTGAGTAGAGACCTAAATCATCAAGAAATCTTTTTACTTGTTACAAGTTGAAGTCATAGCTTTGCAATATACAAGACTATTGTCTGCAAATAAGAGACAGGAATGTTGGATGTACGTGGTCGTATTTTGGATCCTAGTCCCTGTTTACCGATCTTGGCCGTAAGCGCGAGTTTCCTTATAAAAACTTATATCGAATCTTTCGAATACATGATATACGTACTCATATACATCAACTGTTTGTAGGAAATATTTACCACGGTTTCACAAAAACATAGGACTTATAACGATTATAGAGAATATCATCTGTACACTAATTCATGAGTGTAAGATGTAATTCACAGTAAAACTAACACCCCGTACGCGTCATCTATCCTAAATTTCTCCGAAATCTTGCCAACAAATAATCAAAGAGACAAAGACACTCTCACTTTACTCAAAAAGCCATTTCGATGGACATGCTTGTCCCATACTTATCTTCAACACCCAGCGCATTTTTCAATTATTATGTCTTGAACTCATGTAAATTATAGAAGAAAATCTCATGATCGACGATTAGAGATTCTTGATTTACTCATTCATTCATAATTGTATTGAATTCCTACTATCATCAAGGTCAGTGTAAGTTGGAGATCCTAGTTAGGACTTAGGAGTGATCTAGGGCTTGTTGTTTCATGTGCTGACATAGAGTACCTTAAGAAACAATAACATAACATAAATCACCTAAAAATTTACAAAATGTAGCATGCGTTAGTAAATTACCTAATAATAAAGTCGAGGCCAAAGAGTTTACATTGTCTCTTATATATCACCCCTTTAAATGATGTCCAATATTTGTGAATAGTTGTTTCTAAGAATATAATAACATGTTTCATTTCTACTAAATGGATTATTAGACTACCCTTATTTATGTACGCACACTGGTGAAAGACAAATAGTGCATACTATATAATTTTATAAACTAGTTTTTAGACCCGAGCGATATCCAGGGTAATTTAATAAGACAAACAGAATGTATAATTAGGAGTTGGCATTTTGTCATAAATATAAGTCATAGTTTAATGGTAAGATCAAGATATTAGAAAGTAAGAGGTCATGTGGGTTCTTTACCTCTTACACAAATTTTTTGAACATTCTCTAAGGGAATGTCATGTTAGTGTATGTCAGAGACAAACCGGCACTATGTCAGCTTATAAGGTGGGATGGCATATGGGCATGCAACGCTTGCCCATGCAAAGTCCTAAGTCCTAACTTATTAATGAATGTTTAAGATAACTATGAAGTAAAAAATGATAAAACAACATAAATTATTGACTTAATTATTTCATATTTCCAATGAATGAGATCCAACATATTTCCATGCACGCATAATGTACTTATGCTCCTAAACATTTTAATATGATTTGAACATTTTCTAGTTATCTATGTGTTTTAACAAAAAAATATAAGAAGCTAATAAATCTGGTTCACTTCTCTAGAGATAATACTTACTTCTGTCTTTCTAATGTCATATTATGAAATACCATGTCATCTTCATCTGCATGTAATTGTATAAAAATTAATTTTACAATTATATAGATTAAAATATTGTTTGAACATTTTAAAATAGGAGTGCAAGTATCATTTCCAAACATTAGGTTACCCCTTCAAAACTGGAACATCATATTCATATTTGTCCACTTTTTCTTTGTTTTTAATGGGACTATTGATATCCCTTTTGAAGTTAGGCAATTAAAACAAGTCTTTGTTGCTTCAAAAAACACAACTCTTCATTGTTGGATTGATGTTAATGTCAAGCCTTTGTTGTCCCTCTTAAAAATTTAACAAATGACCATTACAACAGAAATGCTTGTTCCGTGTTAAATTGCTCTATGCTTTTTGTCATAAATTCTTGGTTGGGAGTTCTTACCTTATTGCAGCTAAAAACAGCCCCATAATTTGAATTTTGAAATATCATTAATATTGTGGTGTCCCCCATTTACTATACTTCGAAATATAAGCATCCCTTCTCTATTATTGATGGGCTTACTGAACCCCACTTCTATTGACTATATTTCTTTAGTTTCCTTCAATCCCTCTCCAAAAGAAGCGACGAAAAAGCAAGAATGTCACTTAGATGCCAAATTTCCTGATCTACTTCCATTTGTGAGCAACTTTTGTAAGAAAAAATCTACTTACCATCCGATTTTTTTTTTTTACTTTTATATTTCTTTGATAAGGAGACTTTCCTTCGCGAAGCGGGTTAAAATTGGGGATCCTTCTTGCAAGGGGATAGCCAGACAGGGTTAGAATCGAACACTACCACAGCCCACAGGAGTGAAAAAAGCGAGAGCCTCACAACCATTAGGCTAATCTTGATCCTCTCTATCTTCCGATTTACTAGCCGGACGTAATGATACAACATTTATACTCCTATGGAATTTTGTTAGGATAGTATTATGTCATCGTCAATAATAGAGGTAATCAGGAGTTGGTTAGGCCCATCTTTTGCTCACAATAGTAGCCCATAAGATTTAGAGTGGGCCTACCTTTGGGGCCGGAATATTCTGATCAAACTTTGAAAAAAGCGACTGGTCGTTTTGGTATTCTAGTTAGCCTAAGTCTAAAATTGAGTACTTTATAGTTTCTACCCATACTCGAATTTTATTTTAGCGAGTCAGGTCGGGCCTGCTAGTTGGGCTCATGTTAATTGCACTCTATCTACCTCTAGTATGTTTGTCCTTGTAAAATTTCATTGAATAACTTTCCTAAAGCAGTTTTGGATGTTGGCAGAAACCAATGAAGAAAAAAAACATATTTATAAATAGATAGTCTAACGGATATTGGCATGTGTGGTTGATCCATATAGTATTTCTTATGAATTCATTGCTATTACTATATACCAAACAAGTTGTTAAACTTTAAAAATATCTAAGTTAGCCTTGTATAAGACGATTATATAGTTATAAATCACGAGTTCATGACATTAAAGAGAAAGGGTACCTTCGATAAGATGTGAGGCGACCTAACGAGATACTTGTACAAGGCAATTTGGATTATTTGTATGCATACCTCTCATTAAGAATTTGTCATTGGTGGTGATAGCAACAACACGAACGTGAAGAGTTTGCCATAAGAAATCTCATTCAATTCTATCATAAGCCTTTTCCATGTCCAATTTTAAAGCACACCAGCCTGTTTTATTGTGGGACTTTTGATAGGTGTTAAGAGCTTCTTGAGCGATTAAGAGGTTGTCATGGATTGATCTGTCTTTAGTGAAAGCATTTTGGAGTGGGCTGATCTCCCTTTGGAGAATAGGACTGAGCCTATTAACAAGAATCTTTGAAATTGCCTTATAAATGGTATTAATTAAGCTGATTGGGCGAATATGATCCGGCGTTTCGGGGCCTCTCTTTTGGGATGAGGTGATCAAAGTATGATTTAGAGAAGGAGGAAGTTTTCCATGGAAGAAAAAACTTTGAATTGCTATAATGACCTCGGATTTAATAATTGGCCAGTAGGATTGATAGAATTTGGCTCCAAAGCCATCAGAACCTGGCGCTTTAAGAGGATTAATGTCCATAATTGCATTTTGGATTTCATCAGGGGAGACTGGGGCAAGTAATCGATTACTATCTTCATTGGAGACAAAGTTCTGCAAGAAACTGAGATCAAGTGTACGTGGCAAAGAATGATTACTGCGGAACCTGTTTTTGAAAGAATCAGAGAGGACTTGGGTGAGATCTTGGTGGGAGTCCACCCATTGTCCTATGTCATTTTTAAGGCGAAAGATGGTTGAGTGGGCTATGTGCATCTTCATTTTGTTGTGAAAGAAACGTGAGTTTCTATCACCTTGAGTTAACCAAGATTTCCTTGCCATAGCGGCCCAACTTTTTGGTTGAAGAGAAGCGCTTCTCTCGTTGACGATAAGACGGTTAATGTGATCTAATAGTATGCGGTTATGAGGTTGAAACCAAAGTTTTTGTTGTAGGTCTTTGATTTTTTCATCGTTTTGGAGAAGCTTGTTTGCGGTATGTTTGTAATTATTCTTTGCCCAATTTTTCAAATCAGTTTTAATTCTCATAAGTTTTTGCTGAATTCGAAAGAAACGAGAACCTTGGATTGGGATCGACCAATTTTTCTTGACAATGTGATGAGAAGCCTTGTCCAAAACCCAAAAATTTTGAAATCGGAAAGGTGGTGGTTTTGAGACGGTGTCCAAATTTGCCGAAAAAATAACAGGAGCATGATCGGAAACTGTGAAATTGCCATAGAAAATTGTACTCTTTTGAAAGTGATCATAGAAAGTGTTGCTGCATATAGCTCTATCTAGTCTTTCAAAAATCAAATTATTATCATGGTTGCCTTTCCAAGAAAAAGAATTTTGTAGACAAGGAATATCAATAGCCGAGGTTTTATCCATGAAGGAAGGGAGTCGTTGTAGTTGGGAGGTCTTTAGTGGTGCACCCCCCAATTTATCTTGGGGCGACAACATTTCATTAAGATCGCCAATAAGTAGCCAAGGATGCTGCAAAGGGAGGATATAAGCGTTAAGATTAGACCAGAAAGAATCTTTATCCGCGTTCTGGGCTGGGCCATAGACACCGAGAATGGAATACAAATTATTGTTGGGTTTGAAAACAATATCGAGGTGAACAAAACGATCTTGGAGATGCTGATTATGAATGGCAATGTTGTTATTGTTCCAGCAAACCCAAATTCCCCCTCCATGGTTAATGGGATCGACAATTAGTTTGTTATGAAAATGTAATGCTTTTAAGATGCGTTGGCTATTAAGCGAGGTGGTGCGAGTTTCTAAAATGAACAAAATGTCCCAGGTTATATTTATTCTTTAAGTATATTAATTCGGTTAGTGCTTGGGGTTTTTTACCCCCTTGAATATTCCAACATAAGATTTTCATATTAAAATGACGTTTGAGAAGGAGCCATCTCCAGGGAGGAATCCGTTCGAAGCAGGTGGAAACTTGAGATGGGGTACCTGAGACAATAAGCAAACTGGTCAGGGGGTAGAAAAACTACCCCTGTAAAATAGCGAGTGGAAAACACTCGGTTCATTAAGGCTGAGAAAGCCTGATCTATAATTGGGTTGGACCCAAGAGTCGTTGAGAGAGGCCCATCGTTCCAAAAGAAAATAAGAGAGACGGGGTCGGCTTGCAAAAGCCCAAGCAGATGAAAGTGGAGCTTGAAAACCCACCAGCAGGGAAGCGTTGGTTAGAGGGAAAAGAGCTGCGAAAAAATAGCGGGGGGTGAGTAGTCATTAAAAGAAACGAACAAGTAGAGAGTTCGAAAGGGAAAAAGATGAAAACATAGATCCTACCAAAAGAGAAGTGGCAGAATATAATAAATGTAACTAACTACGCATAAAAACGGAAGCAAGAATAATGCAATCGGGGATAAGTGCATAATAAAGTGACCTTAGAGGATAAAACCAAAAGATAGAGCAATAAAGGAACAAAAAAGTTATAGTAAAAGAGATAGTCCAAGAATCGAAAATAGAAACTTCCATAATCATTAAAACAAGAAGTACATAAGTAGGAGAGAATACAAAATGAGGACTTAGAGCATAAACCGACGTAAAAGAAAAACTAAAAAAAGTACATAAAGGAAAAACATAATTGATGAAACTAAAAGTCCTCCTAAGTAACCCAAAAAAGATAATTATCAGCATCATGATTAAGCAGATGGGGAGGGGGAGTCTTCAAAAGCGTCCCTCTTACGGCGCTTCTGTCCATCCGGCGAGAGCATCCCCTCACCGGAGCTTGTAGGAGTAGAAGGCTGAGCAGCAGACTCAGTCATATCCGCATCAAAACGCACGTTGGGGTGATGATGAATGACACCCAACGCTTGGAGAAAGGCCTCATCAAGATCATCCGACGGAGGATTAACAATCAGGGCGTCGGGATCATGTATAGGACTGAAAATAGGGGGATTTAACTGGACACCATCGAGGTTATTGACTTGAAACTCCGCAAGGGAAGCGAAGGCATTTGAAGTAATGACATTATCAGTAGGAACTGGGGAAGCAGAAGGGACAAACATAACTTCTTGGCACTGGAGAGGATTTTCAGTAGAGACATTGGGAGGTTGAAATGGGCGGTCAGATTTGAAAGGAGTTCGGTAAGCGAACCGCGGCTTACCACGACGCTGTGGTTTGATATAGAACCACTCACTATGAGAGGAAGGGGTGGGGGATGGAGGGTTGATGTTGCTGGCCTCAAGCTTGGCCACTACAAGCTCCAAGCAAGGAGCGGGCTTCTTGGGACAGATAGAAAGAACATGGTCTTTATTCCCACATAGGGGACAGACCTCGTGCACTCCTTCGTAGGAGAGGAAGAACTCGGAATTTTCATATTCGGAGGAAATTGTGATGGAACGAGGAACCGGTTTGGTAATGTTAACATTGAGGCAAACACGGGCAAAGAGAGCTTTATCATCATTTTGAAGGGTAAAACGATCAAGCTTAATTAGATGGCCAATTTTGCTTGTGAGGGTGACAAGATGAGGCCAGGACCGATACTCATTAGGTAGGAACGGGATCTTGACCCATTGATCAACATGGGTGATGTTTTGGAAAAAAGGCTTAAAGAATGGACGCCAAGGAATTAAAACGAAGTTGAGACCTTGGACAAACCAAGGTCTCTTCTCCCAAACCTCACATTTATCAAGGGGATTGGTAAACTTGATCAAGAACCACCCATTAGCGAGGTGGCGAATGGAAAAGTCTCCTAAGATGAAGGTCCAATCACGCCTAACTCTATTGATGACTGCAGCAGTAGGAATAGGTTCCCCCCCAAAGCTTGCCAAAGAGGCAAGAAGACTTGAAAAGGGCAAGTTCGGACTCATCTAACAGGGAGCAAAGGATGCTTATGGTGGGGGGAGCTGGATTTGGAACGCTTTGGGATAGGAGAACTTGGGTCCCTAGGTTCATGGGAAGGGGGAGGTGGACTGTGGATCGTTACGAGCCACACAAGAAGGGCTTGGGGTGGTTGGGGAATGGGGGTCACCAAGACGCTTATCCATAGAGGGAGATGCAACGGGCAAGGTCCTATTAATGTCGTGGGAAATGGGATCATAAGAGCAAGAGGATTTGAGAATGTTGGCTTTCCAAACATCTCGGGTCCAATGGGTGAAAGAATGCGTAACTAATGTTTCCTATTCCATCAAAGTTAATGGACAACCCTCCCCCCTAGTTCCGACCTTCTGGAGGGCTTCGCCAGGGTGACCCCTTATCGCCTTATCTTTTTATTCTCTCGTATGGAAGTTCTCGTTCGAAAGTTAACTCTTAAGAGTCAAGAAAGAGGTTCGGGTATTGGTTTTAAGATTCATCCCGCATCAAGCAATATCCCAACCTCTCTTATTTGCCGATGATAGCCTCATCTTTTGCAAAGCATCCGCCACAGCTTGTAGAAATTTAAAAAGTATTTTAGATGATTTTGTGACTTGTCTGGCCAACTTATTAACTTCCATAAATCATCTATTGTCTTCTCGAAACTCGTCCCCACCAACCAACGAACGACTTTGGCTAGCCATTTTAACATGATCCCTAATTCTTCGTTGGGTCATTATCTTGGAGTCTTTTCAGGCTCCTATCGACCTACTAAGTCCGACTTCAAGCAAATTTTGCAAAAACAAATTAAAGAATTAACCAATGGGAAGCGGGTTTTCTCTCCAAAGCAGGCGCCTCACCCTTATTCGAGCAACCTAGAGGCAATCCCGGCATATGCTTCGTGCGTCTAATTTACTACCTAAGGATTTGGCCAATTCTATTGACACAACTCATCGTCAATTTTTTTGGCGACAATCTAAAGATAAGAACGCAATACCTCTTATTGCTTGGGATAAAATCGCACCCCTAAATCGCAAAGAGGTCTCTGGGGTTAAGAAAATGCTCCCCTCAACCAAGCCTTTATAGCTAAGTCGGACCGGAAGATCCTCACCGACTCCTCCAACTTATGGGTTAAACTGGTTAAATCAAAGTACTTATCATCTCAATCGTTCTTCAATTATAAATGTAAAACTCGTGGATTCTACTATATGGAAAAAAAATCATGCTCCAAAGACCTACCCTCCTAAAAGGGATAAGATGGAAAATTGGGAACAGCGCCACAATCCTCTTCCGGTTACATAACCGGTGTTCCGGAGACCAATCTTCTATCCATTTTAAATTTAAATGAAAGTCGGTGGTACCCTCCACCTTACTTCAAGACTTCATTCTACCAAATCGAACGTGGGATTACTGATAAGTGCATATTCTAACATCATTTAGTTGCATATTAGGGTGCATTTTCATGTATAGTATTAGAGCATTTACTTGCATTTATGCATATTTAGGTCCATTTTCGTAAGCTACGATGCTTTCACGGGTTGTTTGGTGTTTTAATGTAATCTCAGGTACTTTGGACTCCTATTTGAGGATATGATGATTTAGGCGCGTAGATGACCTTTCAAAACGATATATCATGTGCCCAAAACGGATTGAAAGTGAAGAAGATACACATGACTTTGTGTACTTGTGCGAAATATGACACCTCTTCACCATTTCACTCGTAACTTTTGACTCAAGAATAATAATGAGGTAATTCCAACTGGGTTGGAAACTAGACTTCAAGAGCTTTCCAACGATATATTGCATGTGTGAAACAAAGCTCTGGAGCAACAGTTATAGCTGTTCAAAGTTGAGCTGAAGCCACTGTCTCGACCGCACGCCCGTGCGGATATCTGCTCGGCCGTGCAACCTGCAATCAAAAGTCATTGAAGCTTCTGCCTCGCTCGCACGACCGAGCGAGATTTCGCTCGACCGTGCATGACCCTGCACGCCCGTGCAATATGTTGCTTGCCCGTGCAACTCCGTCGTAATGTCGTATCTTCCGCGTGACCTAACTTATGCTCGGTTTATGTTAATCTTAGCATATAAATAGGACTTTAACCCTTATTTTCGAGGAGAGTTTTGGAGTTTGTAATTATATCATCATTATTAGTTTATACTTAGGGTTTTTAGAGAGAGAAACTTGTAGATCTCCATTGTTCTTCAAGACTCCACCTTCCTTCCATTAATTCAAGTATCTCTTTTCTTCTTCTTTTCTCCTTGTTTTATATTATGATATTTTATTATTCTTCTCTATTTTCTTTATTTATTTCAATTATGCTTACATAGTTTTGTAATCTATGGTTAAGTTGAACCCTAGTGTGAATTAATTCATGATTATTTCTTTAAATTCCCAAACTAATTGTTGAATTGTTCTTGCTTAATTGATTGTGCATATTCCAATACTAGATTAGGGATAACTAGTATTGTTATGATTCCTTTGTCTTGATCACAACGGGAGTTGGGTTTTGACGGATTTGAATATTTCAATTAAGGACATGAAATTCTCCACGGGAGTAGGTAGAATGGATTGTTAGGAAGTTAGAGTGCCGCGTTTAATGTCTTTAATTTGCATGATTCCATGGGAGTAGGCTTGAGTGCATATTAGAGAAGCCATAGATACTCGGGAGAGGTTTATGGTATTTTATAGGGTGTACTTTTCCTTGTGAGCATTTAATTGACTAGTTTGGGATAGAAATTATTGTTGTATTAATTCATGCTAGTGGGGATACTTAACTATAGAGTCTTTTATTTATAGATTGATTAGTATAGTTTATTCCACCATTATTCTTGATATTAAATCTCCTTTAGTCTTACCATTACTTAAGGGCTAATCATAGAACAACTTTCTCTCTGTGGGATCGACTCTGACTTACCCTACTACATAGTTAGGAGGATTAGTTAGGTTATTTATTTTTGTTAGGTGCGCGACACGCCTATCAAATTTTGGCGCCGTTGCCGGGGAGATAGTTTGTTTTATTTAGTTTTTATTTTTTGGTGAGACTAGACTGTATATATTATTTTTTTCCTTTCTTTTGTGAATATATATTTTTTTTTTCCTTTTTTTTTCGTATCATGGAGTCATATTATTATTTTGATGGGGATAATTCTTCTGATAGGCACCATAGTCATAATTCTTGTGGTTCTCATGTTTATAGTTTTGATGCATCATATCAAAATTCTCCCAATTTTTGCATGAGTTCTCATGAATTACCATACATGTTCCATGAACCCAATATTTTTGCTAGTAATTCTAGAGCAATTTTTTCTTTTCCTCAATATGAGAATGAATTGTTTTGGAAATACTATTATAGACTTGGCGATTTTGTTGGTCCTAACCATGGAATTGAAATTTGGGATATGTGCCTAGTGATTTATGAGGGTTTAAATGAATAAACTAGGGAGGTGTTGGAGTCTATGTCTAATGGTCAATTTCTATCTCAATCACCTGATTATTGTTGGTATCAAATTGAGTGGTTGGCTCAGAATAATTATGAGTGGGATATATCTTTATCTTCTAGACCATCCTTTTCATCCAAGATGCATATTACAACACCTCCTTATTGCTCAAATTGTCAATCTACTTCACATGATTTTTCTTCGTGTGATGTGACGTTAGTGAATGATTTTAACCCCTCACCCCAATATGAATTTGATTATTACACTCAAAATTCTCATCCCCAACCATATATTTATGATGTTGATGATGCCGGTTGTATAGAGAATGAGAGTTATGAGGATGATGATCAAATTATAGGAGAGAGCAATGTGATGGATATTTTAAAGGAGGAAGAGCCCTTTGTTGAAATTTCCTCTTTGGAGGAAAGTCAAGTCGAGAGTAAAGTGATTTATGAGTCTTTATCGGTACCACCTATAGTTTTTGAGTCTCATGTTCCTTTTTCTAAAAAACTTGATCTTATTCCTTCTTCCCCTATATTATATCCTCCATCGTTCCTTCTTCCTCCCTTCTTGAATGACTTTTATGATAATGTAAATAATGTAAATTTAGTTTCTTTTCCTTCTTTTGAGTCATGTAAAAAGACTAACAATTTTTCTTTTTCTTCTTCTTGTAAATATAATTTTTCCTTTGATTTTTCTTTTTGTAGTTTTAGTAATTTTTTAGTACTAATTTTTTTCATTTTTCCTTTCCACTCTTATATAATATGCTCCGAGATGTTTGCAGGAACATATGATAAGCTTCTTAGAGCATTGAACTATTATGAGTGATCTACTAGTCTTAAACGGTCATGCAAGACCTTAAATCAGCGCTTATCGGGAGGCAACCCGACTTTGTTCATTTTTTTTTATTTATTTTGGTTTGACTAACTTTGCTAATGTGTGACGAAGTCTCGTTGCTAGGTACAAGCATAGCCAATTTTTTTGGCTAAGTTCACCGCCTCATTACAACTATCGATTGTGGTGGAGGTGTCGATGCTTTTTTACACTCCCTTTGATTACCCACCCCTTTTGTAAGTTGTACCTCTCCCTCATTTAATTCCTCTTTGTTCACATTGAGGACAATGTGTCATTTAGCTTGGGGGAGGATGTTTGTCATCATTACTTAGCGCATGTTAGTTGCATCTAGAGTAGTTTTTTTTTTTCATTGCTTTCGTAGGATGTTGCACGGTTTGTACCGCTCACTAGGAGTGGGAGTTTACGTGTAACCAAAAACATTGTATTGCTTTCATAGTTGCATTGGCATATTTCATCTCATATTAGATTTCATGTCATTTTAGTTGCATCTATGGGACTATTGCTAGCACTTATTGAGAACCTTGCTGATATTTTACTACAATTCCTAAGCATAATTCATCTTGTTCATGATTCTTCATAGCACGATTGTTTCACAATTGATTGTTTGTGGTAAGATTGATTGATCTCTCTCGGCTCGATTTAACTTTATTGTGCGGTGCACCTTAAACTAAGTGAGCTTCGTGCCTATAAACTAACGTATCTGTGTCAGTTATGTTCTTTCATGTGTGATTAGTTCCTTAGTTGTCGCATTGATCTTGATTTTGACTTAGTACTCCTTGATATTTGCTAGTGCATACATTTTGATATGATTGAGGGATTCTATTTCATGATCTCAGCTCCAGAGTTATTCTTGTTTTCATATTATCCTTCCTCTAACCCCGCTGAGCCTTTCTGACTATGTTTGATTGCTACCTACATTACAAGCCATTGGCCTCATTCGATATATGTCCTAAGCCTAGCTTGGGGGAGCGAGTATTAGTTTTGGTTTGGTTTGTATTGAATTGAAGTGCTCTATTTGTAGTTTAGAAGGATGGAAAAGTATGTTTAGTGAGCTTTGAAATTGAATTGAAAGTTCGAAAAAAAAAGAAAAAAAGTGAAAAATGAAATGAAAAAGAAGTAAAAAAAAAGTTGTGAATAAAGTGAAATAAAAAGGGTTATGATTGAATTTCTTGAGTGAAAAGTGTTGTTGATTATATTTGAAGATTGTTGGTTGTTGCACGGAGTTGTTGTGACCTTTCTTGGTCATGTTTTCAGTTATATAATGCTCCCCCTTCTTGGTTTTTCCACCACAATTCCCAAATTATTTTCCATACCTTTAACCTCAACCCCATTACAACCCTTAAAAGTTCTCTTGATCATTGTGTATTGTATTGTTGAGTATTAAGTGAGTCAAAAATTCAAAGTTAAAGAGTTTATGTTTCATCTGAGTCGACTTGTTTTAGGTTGAGTGTTATCATTTATCCTTTAAACACATGAGAGATTTGAGCGCACATGATTATAGTGAGGTCTGTCAGGTTTGGTTAAATCCAAATTGGGAGAGATGGTATGTGGTATGATTGGAGAGTCAATTGCGATACATGGCATGCTATGCGGCTTTGTTCGAGCTTGTATTGATGCTTGGTTTGTGTAGTGATTTTATCTCTTGTGTTTTCAGTTGAGTGATTAGCCCTGTTGTAGTCCTATATTGTAGGTCGTCTTTCTTTTTCAATGTTTATGTCTTATTGCTTGGGGACAAGCAATGGTTTAGCTTGGGGGAGTTTGATAAGTGCATATTCTAACATCATTTAGTTGCATATTAGGGTGCATTTTCATGTAGTATTAGAGCATTTACTTGCATTTATGCATATCTAGGTCCATTTTCGTAAGCTACGATGTTTTCACGAGTTGTTTGGTCTTTTGATGTAATCTCAGGTACTTTGGACTCCTATTTGAGGACATGATGATTTAGGCGCGTAGATGACCTTCAAAACGATATATCATATGCCCAAAACGGATTGAAAGTGAAGAAGATACACATGACTTTGTGTACTTGTACGAAATATGACACCTCTTCACCATTTCACTTGCAACTTTTGACTCAAGAATGATAATGAGGTAATTCCAACTGGGTTGAAAACTAGACTTCAAGAGCTTTCCATCGATATATTGCATGTGTGAAACAAAGCTCTGGATCGAAAGTTATAGCTGTTCAAAGTTGAGCTGAAGCCACTGTCTCGACCGCACGCCCGTGCGGATATCTGCTCGGCCGTGCAACCTGCAATCAAAAGTCACTGAAGCTTCTGCCTCGCTCGCACGACCGAGCGAGATTTCGCTCGACCGTGCATGACCCTGCACGCCCGTGCAATATGTTGCTTGCCCGTGCAACCTGCTGTAATGTCGTATCTTCCGCGTGACCTAACTTATGTCGGTTTATGTTAATCTTAGCATATAAATAGGACTTTAACCCTTATTTTCGAGGAGAGTTTTGGAGTTTGTAATTATATCATCATTATTAGTTTAAACTTAGGGTTTTTAGAGAGAGAAACTTGTAGATCTCCATTGTTCTTCAAGACTCCAACTTCCTTCCATTAATTCAAGTATCTCTTTTCTTCTTCTTTTCTCCTTGTTTTATATTATGATGTTTTATTATTCTTCTCTATTTTCTTTATTTATTTCAATTATGCTTACATAGTTTTGTAATCTATGGTTAAGTTGAACCCTAGTGTGAATTAATTCATGATTATTTCTTTAAATTCCCAAACTAATTGTTGAATTGTTCTTGCTTAATTGATTGTGCATATTCCAATACTAGATTAGGGATAACTAGTATTGTTATGATTCCTTTGTCTTGATCACAACGGGAGTTGGGTTTTAACGGATTTGAATATTTCAATTAAGGACATGAAATTCTCCACGGGAGTAGGTAGAATGGATTGTTAGGAAGTTAGAGTGCCGCGTTTAATGTCTTTAATTTGCATGAATCCATGGGAGTAGGCTTGAGTGCATATTAGAGAAGCCATAGATACTCGGGAGAGGTTTATGGTATTTTATAGGGTGTACTTTTCCTTGTGAGCATTTAATTGACTAGTTTGGGGTAGAAATTATTGTTGTATTAATTCATGCTAGTGGGGATACTTAACTATAGAGTCTTTTATTTATAGATTGATTAGTATAGTTTATTCCACCATTATTCTTGATATTAAATCTCCTTTAGTCTTACCATTACTTAAGGGCTAATGATAGAACAACTTTCTCTCTGTGGGATCGACTCTGACTTACCCTACTACATAGTTAGGAGGATTAGTTAGGTTATTTATTTTTTTTAGGTGCGCGACACGCCTATCAATTACGACAAACTTCGGACTTTAGTTCCTGACTCCGTCATTAATTTAATAAAAGGTATCCCAATCCCTGTCAACTCTATGCCTGATGAGCCAGTCTGGGGTCCCAGCTCTACTGGCAATTTTACAGTTAAATCTGCCACCTGGTTGACCCACAACATTCCTTCGCACATGCCTAAATGGCAATATCATTGGATTTGGAAGTTGGACATCCCTCCTAAATTGAAAATCTTCCTATGGCAAATTTGTCATAACAGTCTAGGTGTCCGTGATATCCTTGCTAAACGTAAGATCATTCCTATTAATATGTGTGCCCTTTGTAATAGTCACCCAGAGACTCTTAACCACCTATTTGGGGAATGTCCTTCCCTCTCCTCTCTAATGACCTTACCAGAGCTTAAAGCTTGGCTACCCTTCACTTTTAGTAACACCCCGCTTTTGGAAAATCTTTCAACAATTCGAAAACATAAATCCATGGTAAGCAAATTCATCTTCTTCATTTGGAGTATTTGGAAAGAAAGAAATGAAATTATTTTTCGACAAAGTACACTTAACATCCATAGGATCCTCCATAAAGCCAAGTTCCTTTATTCTGAATGGTTCCTCAGGACGGCGGTGGATCACTTGCTTTTCCTCCGACACCCGTTTTCCACTTCCATTATTCCACCACCACCTTCCTACCATTCTTCTATTTCCGTTGCTTGGGAGCCGCCTCCCCCTCACCATTTCAAACTCAACTTTGATGGTTCTGTTCGTGGTAATTCAGCTGCTGCTGGAGTCATACTCAGAGACTCTCAAGGAAACCTCGCCCAAGCTGCTTCTTTCAATCTCGACAATACCACTGTCTTTATGGCTGAAGCGATGGCCCTCCACCATGGAATTCAACTGGCTCTTCAGAACAACATCTCTCATCTACACATCGAAGGTGATAACCTACAAGTAGTCAATGCCCTAAAAGGTCTTTGGTCTCCTCCCTGGCAGCTGAGTCATCTTCTTCAAGATATTCATAAGCTCCTCCTCTCCTTTACTACTTGGGATATCAATCATGTTTACAAGGAAGCAAACATGGCAGCTGATTGGATAGCTAATGTAGGGCATTTAGTTAACTCATCATTACTCATTACTGATTGTACTAATTCGGCTCTCTCTCACATTCTTGTAAACGATAAGGTGGGAGCTCCCCTCGTGCGGAGGGTCTCCTAACCTTCTTTTTCCTTACCTTTAAAAAAAAAAAAAAAACAACACGAACGTCGTAAGCAAAGCCTATAATAGTCCAAATTGATGATTTTTTCGAATCATGGAATTAGTGTAGACATAGATAGATCTGTTGTACTTCCTAATTATAAGGTTGGGAGTTCCATTCTCATCACTTTAAGTTGAGACATTATGGTGGTTTCTTTCTGGTTAAACTTCCACTTATCAGTCTACATAATGAAGGTTTCCTTATGGTTTGGGATCCACTTATCTTCATCTTTTCCCACCTTACAAGAGTTGGGTCATATCTAGCTAGTTATTTTCCTGGAGGGGGGGAGGAGGGGGGAAGAATTTGTGGTTGTCCTTTGGCGAAATGAAAATTGTTATACCTCATGAATCAAATTCCTAGTAGCTTATGTGATTGATCAACTCATTTAAAGGTGGCACTCGCATTTGCTTTTGAATCATTTCAGGTCATGTTTCAATCTATTGCTAATTACCTTGTTATAAATTTCCAAGCAATATTAATCATTGATTTTTTTCAGGCTGGGTCAATCTTGTTCACAAAACTAGCAATTCACTTAAATGACACAGGTTCGAGTTCGACTCCTTGTCAATTTTGGGCAACTCTTTAAATATATAACATGATATATTATCAATTAGTTCTATAATAGATTTGTCAACTAGGGTCAGATTTAGGTTGGATTTGGATTTGTCTCAATATCTTCAGGCCAGGTTCCAGTCGAGATGGAGATTGGTACGGGTTGGGTTCCAGTCGAGATAGAGATTGGCAGCTCTACTTGTTCAATCATGCAATTTGGTCGAGGTTTAGAATTGAGTCGGGTATTTGAGATTGAATAGTCAGCTATACACCAATTTTGCTTAAGTTTAACTCATATGAACAGAACTCAAGGCACAAAACGCCAATTTGTACAATGTCCAGACACTCCTAGCAGTAGTAAGATAATGATTGATGGTCCTTGTTTCAGTTTCATTCAAAATTTTAAGAATAATTACGTAAAATGCCTGGAAAGGGACTTCTTATACAAAAGGATCTCACATTTGAGAGCCAAAAACGTTGTGCACAGGTAAATATACCTACAATTCTGCTAAATTAGAAGTGCCAATATTTTCAAAATTGATTATATCAATACAAGTCCTGGGATCAGATTACATGCAACCCCGAAATTCATGACTTGGCAAGGTTCCTCAAGACTGACGCAGCTCGCTGCTCGAATTTGGGAAGGACCCAATCATGCTGAACGATGTCAAGGCCATCTTTCTCAGCGCCCAAGCTCTATTTTTCCACAAAATAAATCCATAGTTATACACTGAAAACAAACCTTGTACTAATTACAACAATACTATAATTATGAGGGTGAGGGGACTAGGGCAGGGGAGGAACTTGTGAATGAATAATAAGAATGTTCCAAGTTAAATGTGACTCTAAAGTTGTCTAAACAGTTGTCAATTACTTACTCCTATCACATATCATCCAAGTGTTAGGACAGGCAGAAAAGAAGGTTTTGAAAGAGATCTACTATATACTACCTCCATTTTTTTTAGTCGACTCGTTTTCCTTTTGGGAAATTTATTATTAGTCATTTCCTTTTTTAGCCACTTTTTGAAGGGAAAAGGACATTTTTGAGAGGTGGGTCCTTTAGTTTTCCTATACTTTACCCACTAGATTTGTATTTCTCTCTCCTCTCCTTAATATGTGTGCAAAAAGCAAATGAGAGTATGAGACAACAAAAAAAACGGAGGAAGTATATTCCAAGATTTTCAAGTTTCAGGGGTGTGTACTATGCGACATGTAAGTTGCTACCAAGTACCAAGCCCCATAAGACAAAACAAGTACTCCCTCCATCACGAAGTGATAGTCACAACTCACATGTAGTACTTTATTCAAATGTAAGAAGAAAGTTGTCACCTTTCCTAAAATAATAGTACATCGAGATATTCATGTTACATTGAAGACAATAGAAAAGATGCAGCAAACACAAAAAAGGGGGAAGAATATAGTTAGAGCATAAAGTAGTTAGCTAATAGCTTCAAGGGTTTGTTCAGAGCAAGAGTCCTTCTATAAGCCCATAGAGTATGGTCTCAAGCAGATCCAAGAATCATCACAAGAAAAGCAAAAGACATACCGTATTGGACAGTTCTAACACTGGGTGCAGTAGACAGCATATTTGGACGGAAGGAGAAGAAAAATAATTTTTCTTACTTAGATAAGGAAGATATGTTTTTTCCTACTGAAACTTTCAAGATTTGGTAGATCAAGAAAGGAAGGAAAATGAATCATCCAAATTTCCTCACCTTCCTCTCCTTAACACATTCAATCAAGGAAAAAGGGATCCTCCATACACACCCTCTCTTCAGTCTTCCCTCCAAATCCCCTAGCCTGAAAATATTATTAAGGGTCTCTAAGCCTCTGAAGTAGCTAATGTGTTGTTTAGGTTGGGCTCAGTTAGCCTCATTTCAGGGTGATGAGTCCACTCGGTTCAGGATCAAACCAAGTCATGTCCATGGTGTCAAAACAAGGCCGCATCATATCGTATCGTCCTTGTCATAAAGGTTTTCAAAATCTACTGAACCGATACTATCCGCATCTTAAAGGTGTAAAAATACCGTGTTTTAGGCGGGATATCTCATGATCCGAGGCGATATTTGGCGGTACAACAACCGCATCATCCCATTCGCGCATCACCGTGACCGTTACCACGATTGTAACCGAAACCGCATATTCGAACTATGGTCAGGTCATGTTGAGGTCATTAGTCAATCAGTTTATCATGGAAAATAGATCATTTATACTCATTAGTTTTCGCATATGGTCCGGTAAAGTTGGGTGAATCGATCTAGTCAAGATAGTGATATCTGATTTCAGGTAAAAGTCTGGTTGATTCATTCATGTCAGACCAGCTTTGCCGGATCTACTAATGCCTGTTGAGGCCTTTGGGCAAAAGCCGGGACAAAAGAATCTGCATTAGACACCTCTTGGGCCAACCTAAGAGCAGAAGAGGCAACCCAACCACCAGAAAAACCAAATAAATCTCCCTTGTAAGAATTACCCAGGCATGGACCCTTGCTGCAATAGCAGTCATCAAAAACATACCTTTGATGAGTCAAAGCCAAATCCACCCATTTGCATCATGCGTTGAGTGTCATCCATAGCTGGATCAAGAAAGTTATATTAGTTTTATCCTGAAAATTTCTAAATCCAAAAAATTAAAAAAAACAAGGGTCTCAAATATACACAATAGGTTGCTCAAAATCTGCAATGATCCAATCAAATGTAATCAAATGTAATGAGTCAGAGGACTATATATATATACCATTTTCCTCCCCTAGAATTAGGCTGAACAAACCCCCGGAGTCCAAACAAGTTGAGGAAATACCTGTAATCAGACGATTTCACAATCAACTAATAAGACAAATAAACCATAGAACTTACTAAATTTGTTTCTTTTATAAGGCATGAACAATATCCAAGGTTGAACTTCGACCAATTATTACTCTTCATACATGGTAAGATTGTAAGATTATAATTTCCTAAATTAAATCTAAAACTACAATATGTTATCAACTTATTAAAATTATATTCCGTAAGTTAAATCCAAAAGTACAATTTGTATCTAACTTAACAAGAGATAGTAGTCGTCAAATTAAATTTTTGATAATCGTGCTTGACAATCAAAAATAAAAACATAAACAATTTACCATGATCTGCTGCTGACATAGCTCACATCAACAGTGCTCAAATCTATACCATTCTGGAGCATTGACCTGAACCTCTGAGTCAAAGGGAATGGGATTTTTGCTGACAAATCAACAGAGAGACGTTAACATAAGTGATCAATAAAGACATCGGCACATCGCCAATAATAAAGTACAAGTGACACTTAGTTTTTTATTTTTTTTATTTTTGGAGAGTATATACAGGTGACACATCATATCAAGGATAATATATATCATATACTCATTCAAACACAGATAAAGAAAAAGTGAAAACAATTTCAGCAATCAGCATCAGATATACAACTAATGCATGGAAAAGTGAGAAAGCTACCAGGTCACTTAAGATATCAAACACAAAAAACAACAATTCTTTTGGGGGTACATAGAAGGAATTAAGGAAAAGAACAAACCTGCAACAAATCCAGAGAAGAAGAAGTTCACCCAAGCAAAAGTGAGAGTCTGGACATAAACAGAAAGTTTTAGATACAGACAAGACATCAATTCAAGAAGCACACCAGATAAGTTGCTTACCTGAGGTATAATCATCGACAGATTTTTCTTCATCATATCCATAGCCATGTTTGGATCAGAAAACATTTGAGCTTGAGCATTTGGAGCTTGGCCTTTGGGAACATGTAGAAGCCCATTTTCCTGCATTTGGGGTAGAAACAGTCAGTTTCTCCACCCATAAATGGTATGCCTGAGAAACATATAGATATACATCTAGATACCTCAATGTCATCAAATCCTACGTAACCTCCCCCCAAAACAAGGAGAAAATTGATGAGAAGAAAGAATGAAAGAGAAAGGAGAGGGGAAAAAACAGCACATAGAAAGTTGAGCTACATTTAACTACAATAAAATGCTTATAAGGACAAAAACCAATAGAAACTTGAAGCAACAAGAATTTCTGAAGACCATAAACAGGACATGGACAGGGCAGCCTAGACCAATTTTTCAATGAAGATGGTAAAGTATCTATAAGAAAGCAATCTATAACTTAAAAAGATGTTACAGACAAAAAGGTAGTGAAATAAAAAATATTTAAAAAAAAAAACAGATATGTTATGAATCTCTAAATGACCAAGATTGTTGCCATAGACACTTCAGCCTTGAATGATGAAAAGCAACCACAGAACTGGAAACAAAGAACTGACGGTTCCATGAAAGCTTTCATCATGTCTCAACAAGATAAACAGTCTCCTCCTCCTTAAGGACACCTTTTCAATATTCTTTAAATTTCCTCGATGAGAAACTTAAAAAGTTACCTAAGGGGATCGCTACAGTTTGAAAGATGACGATAGAGGGCGCTAGCAAAGATTCACATGGCCTCCGAATTTAGGATAAAAACAATCAACAGTCACGACAAAAAAACTAAAATAAAAAAAAATAAAGCTCCATCCCGTATTTAATCTCTATCTTCCTCTTGGGGATGTCCCAAAATCATCTTCCCGGTTCCTTTTTAGAAGTTACTATGTCTCTCCATCACATCAACAATTCAACACTTTTTACTCTACACAATTCCAATAAATTATCTAATCTCTATCCACTACGATCACTTTTAACAACTTATCTAAAATTTTGTGTTAAATAGAAGTGGGAAGTTAGAAATGGGCAGAGGGAGTAGAAGAAAAGAAAAGGACTCGCATGAGACATATGACAATGATGATTTTAATGCATTCCTCAACTTCACAACTCATCCTTAGCCAGAATTTAAACAAACTATCATGTGTGAAATTTCTCAAAGTGCGTGTGTGACCTCTTGATTATTATATCACATGTTAGCAGATCAAAGTGTTCAGAACCATTTCTCATATATCACAATTCACAAAGGACCAGCTTTACAAAATTTCATGCTCCATCATCCACTTACCTTAAAAGTTATAGCCCGCTAAAAAGTGTACCCTAAAATCCCTCAAATCAAGGACATTAATGTCATCTCCAGTCACTTACAGCCACAGGAATCTTCATTTCCCATTCAAACATCGATACTAGATAAAATAAGACACAAGGGCACTTCGAATTAAAAATGAAAACTTGAAGATTGATTAGTCTGACTTCTAAAAATGCACCTGGAGCTATAACTTTGGCCAGCTATTACCCTTCAACCATTAACAGAAAACTTTAACTTCACCCCCCCCCTTGTTTGTTTTTCACATATTCTGCACTATCAGTTAATGTCCAATGATCGCGATGTTCAAAATTCAATTCGATTTAAAAATAAGACACAAGGGCACTTCGAATTAAAAATGAAAACTTGAAGATTGATTAGTCTGACTTCTAAAAATGCACCTGGAGCTATAACTTTGGCCAGCTATTACCCTTCAACCATTAACAGAAAAATCTAACTTCACCTCCCCCCCCTTGTTTGTTTTTCACATATCGTGCACTATCAGTTAATGTCCAATGATCGCGATGTTCAGAATTCAATTCGATTTAACATACACTTGGCCGTCGCTAGATTGCCTCATTTTGATTTTCCTTTTTGGCATAGCATGTAGATAACCCTTTTCATTTGTGAGCCTTACAGAAAGTCAAACAACCTAAATATACCATTATGCTGCAATGAAGAAGTTCAAGGACTAGTTTACCGACTGGATCAAAAAAGCACTTCACACATGTAGGCACTAGGCAGTGTTAACTGTTAAGTGCTCAACCACTCACAAACTACAAAAAACATACCTCATATTACCAAGGCAATTCTAAATGCCAGATTTATAACAGCTAGTATTTTTCTACATGAACTATTGCAAATGCTCCAATATTTATCACTTCTAATTTCAGGCACGACAACAGCTCGCCTTTTGTTCAACTAATCAACCCCAAGCTGAAGCCAATGCACACTACCCACCCATCAGTCCATCACACAAAGTAAGCCACATCCACAAAATCAAAATTCATCATAAACATATTAAGCCGATATAGTGAATCGGAATACATGGATTACAGCTCCAAGGCAATGAAATCCCTTTAAACTCCAATGTAAAATGCTAAAAATCCCACTAATAATTCATTCTAAACCAAAATTCAGTCTTTAACAAAGATCAAAACAAACAAAGAGAGAGACAAAAAGACCTCGTTGTTATAATACATTCGACGAGCTCGAAACGACTTAGAGGGATGAAATTAGCAGCAGACCTCAAATTCCTCGCCCTAATTACCACTTGCCTGCACATTATAATCCGATTTCAAAATTAACCCACATATAAAGATAACACAATTAACCCAAATTATAGCAATAAAATAAATCATCCCTGAAATCAAAGAAGAAGAAAATTACCCTTCTTTGACGATCTTGCCATCAGGGTTTTGGAAGGTGCGCATGAGTTTAGAGACGAAGTAACGAAGAACACCAATGAGAACCATCACTACTGATAAGGGTATCAAAACCCAGTCTCTAATAGCTGTGTCTAATACCAGATCTTCCGCCATCTTTTTGCTTTCTCTCTCCTCTCTGAATTTTGTGAGATGGCTGGAACGATGACTGAGATTTGTCTGGGTTTTTCTTCTTTCTGATTGATTTCAACAAAATGTAGTATTGTACTGGGTTGAAATTGAAACGGTGTCGTGCTGAGTTTCCTAATCGGGAATTCGTGATAGAATTCAACTATCCAAGATATATAGAATAGTCGGGTTCGGGTTCGGGGTTTCGGGTTTGGGTCCGGATCGGATCCGATCCACTTTTAGTTTCGGACAAGTTTAATCCGATTAAAACTATCCTTGAGAAAAAAAAACAACAACACCTCTCGCAGGCCACGCCCTAGTACACACGTCAACGCCGAGTAGAGGATATAGAATTACTACTCCCAAGACAAGTAGGTAGTGGGTTCGAGCTCGTGACCTCAAAGCTACAAGCGCGAGTTCCCCACCTCCACCAAGCAAGTTTCTGGCTCATGGGGATTATATATGTTCTCCTTCGTTGTTATTTAGTTTGGACCATATCGTACACTACGCTATATCTATTTTGTCATTTTAGATTTGTATTCGAATAGCTCTATATTAATGGGATGGGTATGAGACCCTTGGCAAATGGTAGACCATATGTCGTGGTCTATGCTACGATTTTTCAATGATCAATGTACTTAGGAAGTGTTCGGTAATAAGTGTTTGAAGTAGCTTTTAGTATTTAAAACTCTAATAATGGTGAAAATATAGTGTTTAGTGCGTGAAATAGTGTTTAAGTGCGTGAAATAGTGTTTGAAGTAGCTTTTGGTATTGAAATAGTATTTTCAAAAAAGCTATAAATATTAGCTTTTTGGGAGAGAGATAGCTTTTTAGGTTGAATATAGTTTAATTTTGTTATTTTTCTATACTAACAGCTAGTTTTAGTGAACACTAATTGATAAGTGTCAAATATGACATAGTTCATAATATTTTTACTATGTTCTTTGATAGTTCCTTAAGTGATTTTAGAGTCGTTTCATATATTTTTGGTATTTTGTGATTTCTTTTCTTTTGTGTATTTTTGTAGGTATTTGAGTCATTTTGAGTGAAGAAGTAATGATAATAAAAAGAGAGGAGTTCACGTGTCCTTATTTGTGTTCCCAACGTACGTGTGTTCCTAAGTATGTGTTCCTCGAGATAAGTTTCCATCTCGAAGAAAATTAGTAAGCAAACTTCACTGATCGTAATGTCGCTTAGAAGAAACAAGTTTTGTTCCTCTGATAGGAACCGCAACCTCAAGACACAATGCAAGATCACTACACACTGAAGAAGCATAAGTTTGTTCCTTGCAAAGGAATTGGACTCCTGCGTAAAGGAACAACAGATGAAATATGTCAAATCTTTTCCAGGCTGTCAAATTGCAATGATATATTGATATGTGATTTACGAGACTTATTAGGGATCAATTCAGCTAGAAATAATATCCTATTAATTTAAGATACTATTTTTGGTGGTTGAAGAAGATATGGAAAGGATAAATATTCCACAATCTTATCTTGAAATTTTCCTAATTCTACCCAAATTCAAACTCGTCAAGGAGTCATCTAGGCAATCTTTCTAGTATATATCGGCCACAAAATTACTGTCAAGATAGTCTCTTTTCGTCCCTTCCAAACCCCTCAAGGGTTGGGAGCCATTTTTCCAGTGATCGTGATGCAAAGCTGCAAAGGAATAAGAGTTGCTAGAGCACGAAAGGAACAACATATCCGAAAATGTTGTTCCCATTGAGTTCTTTTTTTCTTCTTCTTTGTTTTACTTTGTTTCACGATTCCTTAGTCCTGTTATGCTCGTAGCTATTAGATTGAAGCCATGTAATGAAGTTTATGAGACATATTTGTTCTTAATTGAATTGTAATTATTATTTTCAAGTATTTATGTATTACATATTTTATTTCATGAATGAGGATTTCTTATGAGTAGGTTGCAACCTATTTTTTTTTAATCGAATTTATATAGCTAACAAAGACTTTGGGTCCATAATTGCTAAAAAATGTCTAAGTAGCAAATAAATTGTAGGGGGCTCGTACCTTAAAACTCTACAATTGTAGGGGTTCATATTCTAGGCTGAATCATGTGCCATTGGTAGTGTTGGTTGTCTTAGGTTGGTGATGTCTTCCTATTTCTTAATGTTGTATTTGCGTTGAATTCCCTGTTCATAGTAATGGGGTTATATGCACTGATTAGGGTTTGTTATCGACCATACCCGGACTAACTAAAAGGTAATTAGGGAAGATAGGGGCTGAGTTCCTACAGTCAATCTATTTGGAGGTATTAATCGTAGGTGTCAAGGATTAAACTGATTTGCGTGGTGGATGTAGAAAGTTGCTGAGTATGTCGTGTCTTAGATTGTTCCGACATTAGTTAGTTGTTTTTGGTCTTAATTCTTAGAGTCATTAGTTTTGTGATAGTAGTTCTCATCTTGTTTCTTCTCCCACCTTTACGTTATTTGCCGTAATATTATTTAAGTGACTTGGATCTTAGTCTTAATTGGGAACAAACACATTCCTCGGGGATCAACCCTTACATCCACTAATTACAAGTTAGTAGTTTTAGGGTGTTAATTTGCGCTTCGACAACGCATCACTAATTATCATAAAATCAATTTTCACAGTCAAACTCCAATAGTTATAATATCTGACAGCTAGTACAACAGCTGACAGCTACTGCTACAACTAACCACTATTTTTGCTGAATAGACCCTTAGTCGTGGTGGGTGGTCCATGACTTTGCAATGTTGGGTTGCAAGTTTTCGGCTGGGTCTTGTCTTGTCATAAGCTAGCCTTTGGGATGAACACACAATAGAATTGTGATGGGATAAGGCTAGTCGACACTATTCGCCCGAGGAACAAGAATTGCTTAGAGCATCTCCAATGGTTCTAGCTAGGACTTGCTTGCAACTTTTAAAAGTCTCTAGCTACTAACTTGACCGTTGGAGACAAATTTAGCAATTAGCTTTGCAAGCTAATTTGCTTGGGGGAAAATCTACCAATAGCAAGCCCAAGATTGTTGAGAAAGTGGGTCTCATTAATGGCGTGGGACCCCTTTAAATGGGAAGTTGAAAGCTAACCATTGGGGTACTAATTAGCTAGAAATGAAAATGGATGAAAATCCTATGTGGCATAGCAAGCTAATTTGGCAATTAGCTTGCCATTGGAGATGCTCTTGTGTTAACGGACATTATACACCCGATTATCAATACCGCTTTGATACTCGAGCCATATACAACCCTACGGTGCACGACACGACGCACTAACATGCCTTAAGTCGTACTACTCTAGACTCGAGAGTCCACACCTAAAATCAAAGGCCAATCACCAAAGCCAAGAGCTCCATAGTAAAGGAATTGTGTCCTTACTCTAATGCAATTACTAAATATAACATGGATTATATTATGGAGATAATAAATTCATTAAATTGGGTCGTCTATACGCTTTGCTAGAGGATGCTATAGAACTTCAGGTTTAGTAAATAATAAACCCGAAGCCCAATTAGATGGATCCTACAAAGGTCACACTTACACAATCCGGATCAATAAAAGAATGACCTAGAGCCCATGTAGGACTCTAGGAGTGGCCGACCAAGGAGGTAGAAAAGGGGAGGACTCCTAACTTAATTAGTTCCTATAATTAGGTGTGGGTGAGAAAATAAAGCGTCAGTTTTCTTCTTCTCTCGTTATTTTCTCTCTCCTCTTTTCTCTCTCTTTCAAAGCTACGTAACATCGCTCCAAGAAATCAAGAGTCCCTCTTCCTTCCAACTAGCATTGGTGGAGCATTGATCCGGGATTCGTGGACCTAGTAGAGGAATCTCAATTGCGGTTCTATCTCCGGATCTCGAAGAGCTTTGTGGAAATCACGCGTCAAAGGTTAATTCTTAACTATTATGTGATCCTTGAATGTATATGCATGAGATCCCGTTTTTAAGTGCTTATGAATATGATTCATGAAATTCCGCTTAGAGTACTTATAATCCTACACATAGATGATAGACCCATGACCCACCCACCGTGACCCACCCATTTGAAAAATACTTGAACAAGATTGCCTACAAAGCTAGCACTATTGACCAAGGTCGAAATTTTTTAAGGAAAAGCCATGACCCAACTTCTAAACCTTACCCTTCCCAAAGTCAGAACACCGGCGTTACCTTTGCAATCTTCCTCTTCACCTAATTCTTCATCCCCCATCAAAATTTTATCACTTTGAGCTACCATTTGCGTTGCAATGGCGCATTTTCTTGCCTTTTCTCCGATAATCGTAAAATGTGTACTCACCAATTTCTTCCCTATATGTTTTCTTTTTGCCGTTAGTTTTGAGAAATTAGTCCGATATGAGATCTTATTATCCTGGGAATTTTGGTTACTTTTTTTTTTTTGGCTGCAATTATTAGTTTCATTTTGGCATTTAAAGTTTCTTACTTTTGATAGATAGCTTACTGTTCTCGAAATAGTGATGGGAGATGGAAATAGGATTTTTTGCAATTTCTTAATACATTAGTACTAATATTTTGAGTACTTTCTTGTTGAAGTGCTAAAAATTTTCAAAATTAAGGAATTGTTAAGTATTTGTTTGCTTCACTAAACCTAGTTTTTATTATTGCCGAACCCAATTTAGAAATTGTAGTTTTGTGCTCAAGAGTTTGGTAAGAGTAATGGGAAGAACTTCAGGAATATCTCAATGAATTTACAATATTTGTATCCAACAAGCGACCCTATCACTAGTGATGTAGGAAAGTGAAACAATGAAGGCCAAAATGCTTCTATTATATTGTTCATTGGTTAATTATTCTTGTCTAAATTATTGTACCCTATAATGCTTATAATTATTTTTGATACAAGTACGGCGGGCCGCGCCGCTCTATCTCAAAGTGGCACAATGACAATCCATTAACCACCCCAGTAGCACCCCACCCCCATTCCCACCCCCTCCCTTTTACCCCCCACGAGACTCGAACCCCTACTACAAGGGGAGATGAGAGGAGCAACTACTCCTCTCTCGGCTTAGTCTTCCCCGTAATGATCAGGTTGATAACATAAAAAAAAGTTAATCCAAAATTTTCCGTAATTGATAGTAATGTGGGTGATTGTATGTATAATTGCACGCGAATATGTTAAATTTTCTTAATTTATGATACAAATTACAAAAATAGGCATTAATGACGTCAATGAAGTCCTGGCTTCAATCTTTGTAGCTTATGAATATGAGCTTGTATACGATAAGACTGGACTTGGTGGCTCCATTACTCTCGCTAATGTGCCGTTGAAGTGGCCTCTATTCTCTCGAATGATTGCCTTG
The DNA here is from genome assembly GCA_947648045.1 of Beta corolliflora. NCBI lineage: Eukaryota > Viridiplantae > Streptophyta > Magnoliopsida > Caryophyllales > Amaranthaceae > Beta > Beta corolliflora. The sequence goes on from CANSZD010004263.1 coordinate 57,628, forward strand.
ATATCGCCTCCGAAAAAAAATCACATTTTGCGTTGGCTTTTAAGATGATCGCAAGACCATTAACGTAGGAATGGACTCGGACGTGTATTTGCCCCAACTCACCTTAGAGTCCCGACTAGACAAGTAAAAAGTCTATTGGATCCCCACTCCCTCTCCATCTTCCTCTCAACCAAAGCCAAGCAGATTTGTGAAAGTATACCGACGTTCGACAGCAAAGTAGCCCAAATCACCGAAATGCCGAACTTTAGGAGATTCCAACATTTTTTAATACAAGCCATCATTATAAGCGAGAGTGAATATCCAATTTGGTGTTTCCATCATTGACAAAGTGGTTATTTGGTATGTAAGTACTTGATATTAGTTTTGTACTTTTGGGCACAGTTGGTTCACATAAATTGATGAAACCCCATAAACAATCACGGTTGAGAGACCAACATCTTTGAATACAAGTGTACAATCAATAATAAATTTCCGAGAGTAAATTGTTCCTTGCATGGATTTGTTGTCGGGACCATTGATTTTCTCGCTTGTGCGTTACAACGTGGAGGGAGAATGACAGAGAGAGCCAGAGAAGAGTGAAGTAGGAGGAGTGAGGGGGTAGGGGGTGGATTGAAGGGTAGAGATGCTGGATCGAGGAGTGAAAGGGGAGAATACGAGAAGTTAAGATGGTCGAAGGATCAAGGGGGGTGGAGATGTTGCCATGTCGGTTTGAGCAAAGGCAAAGTTTTTCTCCCGGGTAGGTAAAAGAAAGCTAATATTGATGGGGTAACTTCCCCTATTAGTAGTTTTTTTTAAAGTTATGTAGCTAATGAGATCTCTGTTTTAAGTGCTTATGAATATGATTCATGAAATTCCGCTGTAGCACTTATAATCCTACAGGCGGTATCGCTTTAGCCTCTTGCATATAGGTTTTTGGTCATAATAATTAGATTTATTTTGATGTGTTCATGGCTAATTTTAATTTGATTAAGGGGAGGAATTGAATTATGGATTGAATAATTAATTAGAATTGATTAAATGGAGATTTAATTGCTTAATTTTTCAATATAAAGTGGCCGAATTTTTTGAAAATTCAACCCTAATTTTCGTAATTTAAATTCTGATTTTATTTCGAATATTAAGTTCATATTATTAATCTGATTTTCATGTTTAAATTTGTTTATGTATGAAAATTAATTCATATGAAAAGAGTTTTATATGAATTAGAGATTAATTTATGTGAATAACCCTAAAATTAATTAAAATGGAGATTTTGATTTAATTTTCTGAATTAGGCATAAAAGAGTTTATGTTTAATTTAATTAAGATCACTAAATTAATTTTACAAATGTTGTAATTTTAATTTCCTTCAAATAATAAAATAAAAAAATTAAGGAGGGAGGAAGAGGAGCAGCCACGGCTGGTGGCTGCTCCGGTGGTCTGCCGTCTGGACGTCGGCGAGACTGCTGGCTGGGCAGTCTGCGAAGGCTGGTGGCTGCAGCAGCCACGCGTGCGACGCACGACGTGGGCAGCAGCGGGCTGATGGCTGGCTGGCGCTGGGTGCCTCTTGCCGGCGTCGGCTCGCGATGGGTTGCCGGCGAGTTCCGGTGAGGCCGCTTGCCGTGGGTGGCCGGATTTCTGGCCGTGTGTGCAGGCGTGGAGTTGGGACTGGCAGCCCTTTGTGCTGCTGGTCTGGTCGTGGCCTTCACGACTGTTTTTTCAAAAATTATCTTTTTCTTTTAAAAAAAAAAAATTTTTTTTTTGATATAAACTGGCAGCCGTATATCTGGGCAGCAGTATCTTGAACAATTTTTTTTTGTTTTTTTGAAATTTTGTAAAACAAATTTTGAGAAGATTAAGCAAATTCCAATTATATTATTTTTGACTGGGTCATAAATTCATTCCATAATTTTATTCTTTAATCTAATTAAAATTAGTAGGCTAGATTTTATAGGATAGAATCTTTTGGTGATTGGAAATTACTTAAATTCTTTATCCTCTTGCTTTAATTAAGAATATTTGATATTTTAATTGTTGGCAAGTATAATATGTGATATTATTATGTGGCATTTTATATTTGATATAATTGCTATGAATGACTAGTATGGCCCACATTTAAGTTAGAAAATACGATCTGCGTATCGTGACGTATTCTGTAATTTAAATACGATCCGCGTATCGTTAAGTATTTTTGTAATTTATTTAATTTAGATATTATTTAAATTATTTTGATACTTATGTAATCCAAAGACGAGCCCATCAAGAGAAGACCCATGGCTAACATGGATGGAGATCCATGAAGAGTCCAAGGAGGAGCCCATGATGCTTAGTTCTTGAGGATAGGGGCCATGCTAGATCATATTTATTTTTGCATTTTATTATTATTTAAAATGCTTATAAGTTTATTGTATGTTGGTTATCAATGCGCTAGAATTCACTAATTCATAACAACATAATAAACTTAGGTCCCGCAAATATTAAGGTTAGCTTTTCCAAACATAAAGTGCTTATTAACCCTTAATTAATAGTAATAGGTCATGCCTCCGCAGGGTATTATCATTAATTTTGGGAGATAAGGTAAAATTGCGAATTTTACTACTTAGTTTGGTTATCCTTAACAAAATCATCAAAAGCGTTTTGGGTTTTGAAGCAAGAGATAGTTAAGCATGCGATGTTTACCAATCTAAACAAGAATTATAAAGTGTTATAATTAGTAAAGGAGTTTACTTACCTTGAGAATGTAACGTTAAGATAAGGCCTCCGTCTGCTTAGTGTTGCATGTTGATAGGATCTTGTATTCACTTATTCAAATGGGACATTAAAATTGAATCTGGTGATCAACCTAGAAACCTTTGCATGTTTTATGTTGTTTATAAACATAATATTGAACTTTGTTTTATTCTGTCTGTAGATACTATGTCTAACAACAACAACAACTCTGTTTTCAACATTCGTCCATTCCTTGAAAAGGACAGCCGAATGGTGAAAATTTCATCAACGGGAAAGAACCTTAAGACTCGAGACGAGGTCTCGAGGGTCGAGAGGATGTCTTAGAAACCCCACTTTCCCGTGATTACCGATGAGTCGCCCAAGCCGACAAACGTCGTGCTAAGCAGCCAATGATAGGTCTGTACCGATCACTTGCTTCGATGATAGTTGCCATGGAGCCTGGATCTCCAAAGGAGGTTCGAAACCAAGGATGCTTATACCATCATGTGAAGAGCCGCGGGCTATGTTTCAAACACAAGCCCGAGCTGAGCGTATGAGACCAATAGGGAGATACTAGAATGTCACATGAAGCCGGTCAAGTCAGTTAGGCCCCCATGTTTTCGCTATGATGGGTCTTTTCGAAAACATGGAACGACTCTGGATTCCCTTACTGTGGTCGAGTCAGCACCGACATTATTCTCCACTCATCGCCCGACAACTTTAATCGCCCGTAATGACCTTCAACATGAATGAGTCTCGAAAAGACTTTGCAAGAGTTGCACGGGTTGTTGGTCAATGCCGAGAGGAATATCCCTAAAGAACCAAAGAAAGAGGTTCTAATGGTTCTAAGGGGAAAGGGTTTTAAGAAGAAATGGGCAGAAAGAAGGACAAAGGCAAGCAAGTTGTCGTTGTTACTGAAAAACCTAAGCCAACCGCTAAGCCAAAGGTGGCCGCGGAAAGCAAGTTCTTCCATTGTCACAAGATAGGACACTGGAAGAGGAATTGCCCTTTATACTTGGAGGAAAAGAAGTCCGGGGCTTCCACTTCGTGTATATTTGTTATAGAAATCAATTTGACTTCTACTTCTTTATGGGTATTGGATACCTACTGTGGTTCTCACATAGTTAATGATGCGCAGGACTAAAAAGAAGTAGGAGGTCGGCAAAGGGCGAGGTAGAGCTTCGCGTTGGAAATGGAGCACGGGTCACGCACTTGCCATAGGAAGCTATAGTCCGCATTTGCCATCCGGCTTTGTTTTAGAATTAAATAATTGTTATTTTGTTCCTTCTATAACTAAGAACATAATTTCGTTTTTGTATTGGATTCCGAAGGGTTTTGTTTTGAAATTAAGAACAAATGTTGTTCCATTTCTTACAATAATATGTTCTATGCTTGTGCTAAATTGATAAATGGCTTATATGTGCTTGATAGGTCATTACAAGTCTATAACATAGATAGCAAGAAACAAAAATCAAATGAATCAAACCTAACCTACATTTGGCATTGTCGAATGGGTCATATAAACCAAAAGCGCATCCAAAAGTTACAACAGATGGCATTCTTCCATCATTTGATTTTGAATCATTTGATGTATGTGAATCATGCTTGATGGGGAAAATGACAAAGTCACCGTTTACCGGGAAAGGGTGAAAAGGCCAACGATCTCTTGGGCCTCATACATACGCATGTTTGTGGTCCCATGAGCACAAAGGCAAGGGGAGGGTTTAACTACTTCATTACCTTCACCGATGATTTGAGTAGATATGGATATGTCTACTTAATGAAACATAAGTCGAATCTTTTGATAAATTCAAAGAGTTCCGTAATGAAGTACAAAATCAACTTGGTAAAACAATTAAAGCACCGCGATCCGATCGTGGTGGCGAGTATTTGAGCCAAGAGTTTGATGATCATTTCAAGGATTGTGGAATTCTTTCACAACCGACTCCACCGAGGAACACCGCAGTTAAATGGTGTATCTCGAAAGGAGGAATCGGACCTTATTGGATATGGTTCGATCAATGATGAGTCTTCACGATCTTCCGATTTCTTTTTGGGGATATGCTCTCGAAACAAATGCACACACACTAAACGAAGCCCGTCAAAGGTCGAGAAAAGATTCCATATGAGTTATGGAATGGAAAAACTCCAAACTTGTCTTTTCTTAAGATCCGGGGATGTGAGGTCTATGTAAAACGTTTACTTTCGGCACAAACTTGCACCCAGTAAGATAAATGTCTCTTTGTGGGATACCCAAAAGAGACAAGGGGTTATTACTTCTATAACCGTCAAGAGAACAAAGTGTTTGTTGCTCGTGATGGTGTCTTTCTTGAAAAGGAATTTGTTTCTAGAACGACAAGTGGGAGTAAAATAATTCTCGAAGAAATTCGAGATGAGCAACAACCTAGACGTGGCTCACACCATGTCGAGACGGCCCGACAAGACGAAAGTCTAGTTCGAGAGATGATGTATTCAACGCGTGAACCTCCTACCGTCCCACTTAAAACTAATTCAAGCGAAGATCTTCAAGAAGTTGAAGAGAACATTTCTCTTGATGCTCGTGCCCCGTAGGTCTAGTAGAGAAAGGATTCCAAACAAGAGGTTGGTTGATTTCCGTTAACGTAAAAAATTCCGAAATAATGATTTTGGAGAATTTAGAACCTACTACCTACAAACAAGCTTTGACGTGCCCGCACTCCGAGAAATGGCTTGAGGCCATGAAATCCGAGTTAGACTCCATGTCCGAGAATAAAGTTTGGACCCCCGGTCGACTTGGCCCGATGGGGTTAACCCTATTGGATGCAAGTGGGTGTTCAAATTGAAAATAGACAAAGATGGGAATGTCTATGTCTATAAAGCAAGACCGGTTGCAAAAGGATTCGGACAAATTCATGGTATAGACTATGATGAGACCTTTTCTCCAAGAGCAATGCTTAAATCAATTCGGATACTTTTAGCGATTCACGCATTTTATGATTATGAAATTTGGCGATGGATGTCAAAACAAAGATTCTTGAATGGGTTCTTGAATGAGGATGTGTACATGACACAACCTGAAGGTTTTGAGGATCCGTAAAATCCTAAAAGGGTTTGCAAGCTTCAAAGATCCATAAATGGATGGAAGCAGCATCTCGGAGTGGAATCTTCGATTTGATGAGGCAATCAAGAAATTTGGTTTCATCAAAAGCGAAGAAGAGTCTTCGGGTTTACAAGAAGTTTAGTGGGAGCAACTTAGTCTTCTTGGTATTGTATGTAGATGACATACTACTCATGGGAAATGACATACCAATGCTTGAGTCACTAAGGAATGATTGAAAAGTTGTTTATCCATGAAGGACCTTGGAGAAGCTGAGTACATACTGGGAATTAAAATCCATAGAGATAGGTCTCGAAGTATGATTGGACTAAGTCAAGAAACTTATATTGATAAAGTTCTTGCAAGGTTCAACATGGAAAACTCTAAGAGAGGTTTCATTCCCATGTCACATGGCATATCGCTTAGCAAGAGTCAGTTCCCGATTGAGCCTGATGAGTTGAAGCGAATGAGTAGCATACCTTATGCTTCGGCTATAGGATCTATCATGTATGCCATGATAAGTACTCGACCAGATGTTGCATATGCCTTGAGCATGTGTAGCAGGTTCCAAGCAAATCCAGGGGAAGCACACTGGATTGCAGCTAAGAGCATCCTTAAGTACTTGAGAAAAACTAAAGGCATGTTCTTAGTCTATGGAGGTGAAAGTGAGTTGGTTGTTAAAGGTTATACTGATGCGAGCTTCCAAACCGACAGAGATGATTACCGCTCTCGCCTCGTGGTACGTCTTTTGTCTAAATGGAGGAGCAAAGTGGTAGGAAGAGCTCAAAGCAAAGCACTCGTAGCGTACTCTACGACGTAATCGGAATATTTAGATGCGGTTGAAGCAGCTAAAGAAGCAATTTGGATAAAGAAGTTCTTGACAGAAATGGATATCATACCTAGTGCTCGGAAGGGATTGAGTTGTTCGGGATAACAATGGTGCTATTGCGCAAGCAAAAGAACCGAGATCACATAACAAATCCAAACATGTAATGAGGAAGTATCACCTCATTAGGGAGATTGTTGACAGGAAGGATGCCAGGATCTGCAAAGTTCACACGGATGAGAATGTGGCTGATCCGCTCACTAAACCACTACCTCAACCCAAGCATGCGTGTCACGCTAGGGCTATAGGCTTGAAGCAAATGTTAGAGTGGCTTTAGATTGTACTAGGTTTAGAGAAACTTATTACAATGTAGAGACATGGTTTTGCTATTTTATGTTTATGAGAAATAAAATTTTATCTTATTTAATTTTGGTTTGGTATTAAATAAAATGTCCAAAATATATCTTGAATTCAATGGTAGCGGTTTTGTCAAATATGTGATTTGATGAATGAAACACCATAAGTGAACAGAATTCATAGAATATTGTAGTTCCTAATCTAAGTCGTTAAATTGGACATAAATGACTTATTAAAGGATTAGCATATAAGATTGATTGATAGCGCCGTTTCATGGGCTATGGGAACATGGAGATGTTTAGTCAATCATATGGACATGTATAGTTGATACATGATCGAATAGACCTACTTAGAAGTTTCTATAACTTCGTAATTATATTAGTGGATTCCTAAGACATGAGTGGAACACTACTTAGCCTAATGATTGGTATAACTTTGATGCTGTCAAACGTCATGCCGTAAAAGGGGACTATAAAGGCAGTGTTCGGGTTGTGTTAAAAGTTGAGTGGGAGTTTTGGTTGCCACAAGATTGAAAAGTCCTCCTATATGGGATAGGATGGGTGTCTTGGCCCCTTGGAGAGTAAAAATTGAAAAATGCATGGCCGTGCTCAAATGGATTATATGATGATCATTTGTTTGTCAATTCGAACTCAGATTTCAAGGATTAATTTGAAGACTAGTATGGATTACATAGAAATATGGTCATACAATCAAATTGGACACTAAGAGACTTAAGGAATTTGAAGATTGCACACTCGTCTCGGACAAGTGGGAGATTGAAGGAATTGTGTCCTTGACTCTAATGCAATTACTAAATATAACATGGATCATATTATGGAGATAATAAATTCATTAAATTGGGTCGTCTATACGCTTTGCTTAGAGGATGCTATGGAACTTCGGGTTTAGTAAATAATAAACCCGGCCCATTAGATGGATCCTACAGGTCACACTTACACAATCCGGATCAATAAAGAATGACCTAGAGCCCATGTAGGACTCTAGGAATGGCCGGCCAAGGAGGTAGAAAAGGGAGGACTCCTAACCTAATTAGTTCCTATAATTAGGTGTGGGTGAAAAATAAAAGCGATCGCTTTTATTCTCTCATTATTTTCTCTCCTCTTTCTCTCTCTTTCAAAGCTACGTAATACTCAAGCTCCAAAAAATTGAAGAGTCCCTCTTCCTTCCAACTAGCATTGGTGGAGCATTGATCTGGATTCGTGGACCCTAGTAGAGGAATCTCGGTGCGGCTCTATCTCCGGATTCGAAGAGCTTTTGTGGAAATCACGCGTCAAAGGTTAATTCTTAACTATTATGTGATCATTGAATGTATATGCATGAGATCCTGTTGTAAGTGCTTATGAATATGATTCATGAAATTCCACTTAGAGTACTTATAATCCTACACATAGATGATAGACCCATGACCCACCCACCCGTGACCCACCCATTTGAAAAATACTTGAACAAGATTGCCTACAAAGCTAGCACTATTGACCAAGGTCGAAATTTTTTAAGGAAAAGCCATGACCCAACTTCTAAACCTTACCCTTCCCAGCAGAACACCAGCGTTACCTTTGCAATCTTCCTCTTCACCTAATTCTTCATCCCCCCATCAAAATTTTACTGCTTTGAGCTACCATTTGCGTTGCAATGGCAGATTTTCTTGCCTTTTCTCCGATAATCGTAAACAGGTACTCACTAATTACTTCCCTATATGTTTTCTTTTTGCTGTTAGTTTTGAGAAATTAGTCTGATATGAGATCTTATTATCTGGGAATTTTGGTTACTTTTTTTTTTGGCTGCAATTATTAGTTTCGTTTTGGCATTTAAAGTTTCTTACTTTTGATAGATAGCTTACTGTTCTCGAAATAGTGATGGGAGATGGAAATAGGATTTTTTGCAATTTCTTAATACATTAGTACTAATATTTTGAGTACTTTCTTGTTGAAGTGCTAAAAATTTTCAAAATTAAGGAATTGTTAAGTATTTGTTTGCTTCACTAAACCTAGTTTTTATTATTGCTGAACCCAATCTAGAAATTGTAGTTTTGTGCTCAAGAGTTTGGTGAGAGTAATGGGAAGAACTTACGGAATATCTCAATGAATTTACAATATTTGTATCCAACAAGCGACCCTATCACTAGTGATGTAGGAAAGTGAAACAATGAAGGCCAAAATGCTTCTATTATATTGTTCATTGGTTAATTATTCTTGTCTAAATTATTGTACCCTATAATGCTTATAATTTTTTTTGATACAAGTACGGGCTGGCTGCGCCGCTCTATCTCAGGGCACAATGACAATCCATTAACCACCCCGTAGCAGCCCACCCCCATTCCCACCCCTCCCTTTTACCCCCACGAGACTCGAACCCCTACTACAGCGGGGGAGATGAGAGGAGCAACTACTCCTCTCTCGGCTTAGTCTTCCCTGTAATGATCAGTTGATAACATAAAAAAAAGTTAATCCAAAATTTTCCGTAATTGATAGTAATGTGGGTGATTGTATGTATAATTGCACGCGAATATTTTAAATTTTCTTAATTTATGATACAAATTACAAAAATAGGCATTAATGACGTCAATGAAGTCCTGGCTTCAATCTTTGTAGCTTATGAATATGAGCTTGTATACGATAGTACTGGACTTGGTGGCTCCATTACTCTCTGCTAATGTGCTGTTGAAGTGGCCTCTATTCTCTGAATGATTGCCTTGGATACTGCTCCTGAAAAAAAAATCACATTTTGCGTTGGCTTTTAAGATGATCTGCAAGACCATTAACGTAGGAATGGACTCGGATCGTGTATTTGCCCCAACTCAGCTTAGAGTCCCAGTCTAGACAAGTAAAAAAGTCTATTGGATCCCCACTCCCTCTCCATCTTCCTCTCAACCAAAGCCAGCAGATTTGTGAAAGTATACTGACGTTCTGACAGCAGAAGCAGCCCAAATCAGCTGAAATGCTGAACTTTAGGAGATTCCAACATTTTTAATACAAGCCATCATTATAAGCGAGAGTGAATATCCAATTTGGTGTTTCCATCATTGACAGTGGTTATTTGGTATGTAAGTACTTGATATTAGTTTTGTACTTTTGGGCACAGTTGGTTCAGATAAATTGATGAAACCCCATAAACAATCACGGTTGAGAGACCAACATCTTTGAATACAAGTGTACAATCAATACTAAATTCTGAGAGTAAATTGTTCCTTGCATGGATTTGTTGTCAGGGACCATTGATTTTCTCGCTTGTGCGTTACAACGTGGAGGGAGAATGACAGAGAGAGCCAGAGAAGAGTGAAGTAGGAGGAGTGAGGGGGTAGGGGGTGGATTGAAGGGGTAGAGATGCTGGATCGAGGAGTGAAAGGGGAGAATACGAGAAGTTAAGATGGTCGAAGGATCAAGGGGTGGAGATGTTGCCATGTCGGTTTGAGCAGTGCAAAGTTTTTCTCTGGGTAGGTAAAAGAAAGCTAATATTGATGGGGTAACTTCCCCCTATTAGTAGCTTTTTTTTGTCTTTGCTATAAAATTATAGGTTTTGGAGTTCCAACGCAACATAAAAGTATACATAGAATTATTTTCTAAGCCCACATATACTGGGTATTGTTTTATCTCTCAGCATGGTTTATAATCAACCCCTCTCTTTCCTTGTGCTTATGAAAGTGGGTCTGCGTACTTGGAGACATCAAGGCTTACGAGTTCTGAAAACCACATTCTGAAGTACTACCATTAATGAGTAACAAATGAGGCAAAATTCTTTGTGGTGTATGCACTCTTATTTTTACAACAAGGGTTATCTACTCTACTAGAGGTAGACTTGGTTCAGTTGATGAGAGGTATATATTGGTTGCTAATGTACTAAGCTTCCCACTTCCTAGAAGGGACTTGTTTCAACATCTTTGGGATCATGTGATGCGTAATGCAGCTCCATTACATGTTTGTGTTCCTACTTGGAGAAGGTCGTTTGCCACTTTGCTAGCTCTCTCAGTTTGACCTTGTTGCTGTTGCTTCAATTCATTTTCTGTGTTAGTATTGTTGGTTATTCTGTAGTATGAAATATTGTCCGTGGTCCTAGAGACTAGAGTACCAAGTTATTGTTCATAGAATCATAGCAAATCTCTCCTTGTAGTATATGACATCAGTAAGATTCACATTTTTATGCTGCACCATTTTGCAATGCTATTCCGTGCACCTTGAGCATATGTTTGTGCTGCGCTCTAAGTCATGTAGTTGAGCTTACTACTGTTAGTTGATTTGGCTTTGTATGGTAGGATCAAGCTAGGAAAGCATTAGAAAGTGCACTTGGTGGAAACAAGGAAAAATTCGAGAAATGGAACGAAGAAATTAAGAAGAGGGGAAGAAGTTGGTGGAGGAGGAGGTAATGCTGGTGGTGGAGGTTGGTTTGGTTGGGGTGGACGATTTGGCTGGTCTAATGATGATAACTTTTGGCAAGAAGCACAACAAACTAGTCTTGCTGTATTGGGCATGCTTGTCTTGGTAAGAAATCCGTTCTTTCTTTTTTATATTACTCCGACACTTCAGTTTACCTCAAGTAATTGTGTTGGATTCTCGAAAATACGATATGAATACTTCAACACTTTATTTATTTTGAGTCAAAACCATGGAAATTTCTCACATATCCGTGTCCAATACGAGTACCCAAGTATGAGTTTTGTTTTTGTTTTAAAATTCATCTGTACGATTCAATCATATCTCTCTTTTTTAACCTTTCTTATTGTGTTTCCACCTCTCTGGACTGCATGGTACAGTACCTTGTAGCTGCCAAAGGAGACCTGCTGCTGGCCGTAACCATCAATCCGCTTTTGTTTGCCTTACGAAGTACAAGAAATGGCGTTACTTCCATTATGTCATTGGTAACCGGAAAATCATATATGGACAGCAATGCAAAGTTTGAAGAAATGAAACTGGAGTCAGCCCAAAGTAGTGCTAAAGAGAGTGTTATGAAGAAATGGGGGTCTGATTGATAATTCTGTTTTCAAGGAGAGAGCTAGTTGAGGTGTAGAAACATATTTAGTGTGTAATCTTGATTGCAAATGAAGAGTTTGTAATGCATATATGCATGGCATTTTTGGTTATACAGGTTATTTTGGACCCTTCTTGCAAAATACTTCTATGACAAGGGTAATGCCAAATGGTTTGGAATACTTCGTGTATGAAAAAGGCTAGATGGAGAATTTATTCTCCACCAAACATAGTAATCGAATTGTTTTGTGACGCACATCAAATGAATTTATTATTAACCCCCCTCCTTACATGTTTTAGTGGATGACTGGATGGTTTTCCTACTTTAGAAGTTGATCTTGGCACTTCCTCTCTTAGAGCTCAGTTTTACGTGCTCTTCAGTCTTCACGAGGGGAAGTGCCAAAATCGACCTTAAGGGCCCGCCTGGATTCCTTGTAGATATGAGAGGGTAGGTTTTTGGGCCTGAATAATTACTAGGGAAGAGATATAAGGGGGTAAGTTTTTCAAGGGGTAATATTAACCAAGTTTGGCAACTTTAATGGCCTAATAAATTCCAGTCCATTACCAAGTTTGGCAATATTCCCCTCTGTTGAAATTTCAGCCCAACCACCTCATGACAATCATGACTTACGGTGCAACACAATACAAATTCAATAAACTTTTATTTGCTTATACCTTTTTTTCCACTTTATTTTTCCAACATTTTCTTATGAGATTTTATTTTCCTATTATATAAATAAAATAAAATATTTCAAGAGATAAACATTAAAAAAACTAAGAAAATAAAATCAAGTTTAGGGGTTTGGCAGCAAGAACTAGGCTTGAGAGTGCAGGAATTGAGTTTTTAATTCAATCGCAAAAGACAAGTGCTATTACATTATAATGCTATTTCGAATAAAATACCAACATATAAAAGCCTACCCACAATAACAAGATCAGATATATGGTATGATAAAAATACCAACATTGACTCCTATCACACCACTCTTTAAGGTTTCTCTAAAATCATAGTTAGAAAATCATATTTCTCATCGTCATCCACCAAATCACGAAAAATCACAATTTCATCTTCCGTCATCTTGACACACAAGGTGAGTGCATTACTCCTTGAAATACCGGAACATTGCCTAATTCCCGACGCGAGCCAACTTTCAAGTTTTTAGGCCCTTCAAGAATGCTCACCAACTTGTCAAGTTGAGCATTGCTATTCTCAATCATTTGACCCATCATACTTTCAAGGCTTTTTTGAACAGTTTGAATGTCTTTGTTTGTTTTTAACTTTTTCTTGGTTACCCTTTTGGATGAGCCTTCATCAAAGAACCCTCTTAGCGGTTTGAAACTTGGTAGGCACTTGTTCGAGTAGGCATGCTATCGGCTTGATTTGAAGATGATACTTCGGTTGGCTTCTTTCCTTGACCGTGAGTTGCATCTTCGGTTACTTCTTGATCATCTCTATCAACCTAAGCATTGCAGATTTTAGTCCAAGAGCTCTGTCCTTGGCAAATATTTCCTCAAGATCGTCGAACAGTGGAAATGGTTTTCGATACAAACCTTTTGCTTCTTTGTGACTCTAAAAATAAGTTAAAAAACAAACGAATCAAAACCATATACATCCTATACACACATATTCATACATATATAATAGAGTTATGTAGAGTGTAAGAAATAAAGATATAGGTGATTATATAATAGAGCATGCTATATAGATGTCAATAAATGAAGCATGCTTACGGAACATGTAAGACCATCTATAACAGGTTAACACACTAGTGAGCTAAAGAAAGATAGAGGCGAAACGAGTAGTAGACTATATATGGCGGAATGATAACAAATATTACCTTAGCCCATTCTTCAAACAACTTACGATCACCGTCACCATCTTGGATTATCATCCCATCCGAATCCACTACCTTTGTGCTTGATCTCAAGTAATGCATTAAATTGCTTCTTCAAATAACCCAATCTTGAATCAATATTTGTAACTTTAAATCCAGCTTCGGGCATCTTTTCATTGAACAATTTCTCTAAATGAGTTAAATAGCCACTTCTAAAGCCACCTTCAGCCTTCCACTTATTACCATCCGAATTCATGCCTACCAAAAAATGTACCAGCATAGTATCTTCTTCCCCGGTCCATCTCCTCGGAGCAACCTTATCACTTGTAGTCATTTCTTTTTTACTATATGTTCAACAATATAATTGAGAAACTAGATATCAGACTTTGAAATCTTTCTAGAAAAATATGTTATAAATAATAAACTATCAATGTGCAATCATGTAACAAAAACACAGATTAATGGCACTTGATATTCACTCAATGGATAACACAGAGAAATCTGAGGTATTTTGATTGACTGTTAAAGGAAATACAAGATAAATTCAAGGCTTTAGAGAGGCCAAGATGTCTCCCAAATTATACTAAGGAACTAACAAATTTCTAGATACCTTACTCTTACTACCTAGGCTCTATTTATAGCTAGCTACAACTTTCATTCCTCCTACACATGTGAAAAAGACACCTCATAACAGGAGGGGAAAAAAAAAGAACAATAGAAGCAGAAAAACACTTCAGGTTAACCACCCCTATGAAGCCTCCAATTGTCAAACATTTGACGTGCGAGATTATCTCTCCAAAGAGTCCAAGCATTAGAAGTTTCAAGGACATTTATGTAGTCGTCATCGTCGGCATCCATGAACTGCCTTCCATATTCAGTATCCAATAAAGGTTCAAATGGATCAAAATCCATTTCTCTACGAATGAGATTATGTAGAAGACAACATGCACTAATAATATCCGTATGTGCCTCAGTACCATAGAAGCTACTATTTCTTAGTATTGCCCATCTCATTTTAAGTAGCCCAAAGCATCTCTCAATAACATTTCTTGCAGCTGAGTGTTTCATGTTAAAATACTCCTCCGGAGTAGTTGACTTATATCCATCTTTCCATTCTTTAAGATGATACCTTTGACCTCTATAAGGGGCAAGAAAGCCTTCACCATTCGTATAACCGGCATCAACTAGATAATAATGTCCTATGAAATTACTAAACAAAACAATTAAAGATAAACATCTATTTTAGTAACTTAAAGGCAAATTATATGTGTGTGCAAAGTTTAATTTTCTCACCACGAGGAACTTTAATTGGATGTTTTCTGCTAATAGCATCTCGCAAGACTCTACAATCAGCTGCAGATCCCTCCCAACCAGGTAAAAAGTAAGTAAACTACATATCTACTGAACAAGCTGCTAAAACATTTGTCGCTAATTCTCCTTTCCTTGTTCTATATCTCGGCTTATCCAATTCCTTAACTCTCAATTTGATATGTGAACCGCTGAAACATTACCCTTGTAATGTTTACCCAGGGGCTAGGGTGGGTAATGTGTTACCCGGCTTTGGAGGGGAAATATTACGGGCTTTACAATTTGAGCCCAATCCAGGTATGTATTAAAGCCTGTAATCTTTAGGGTAGTAACTCTTTTGGGCCTATCTCAGCCATTCCAGGCAAGCCCTAAGAGTGTAAAAAGTACTCCCCAATACTAGTTTTTCTCCCCCTCTATGATTTAAGTGTAGAGAGAAAATATTGGATCACACAAGATATTATTCCCTTCTAGGTACAACAGAAATAGACATTACTCCAGACAGAAATATGAAAAATAAGTGATCTTTCTCAACTCTTCATAATGATTAGTATGTACCTGATTAGGTATGTGGGGCTCTCTCTTTATTGTTTCATGGGAATCAAAGGCTATTTTGCAGTACATACCTCTCATTTGAGGGGATATGCCACCAAACCTCCGATCATCTTGTTAATTAATTAATGCATTACGAAGTCAACTATTAAGCATAGTCTGCCGAAATGCCGAGGTAATCATCGTTATTTCTTGTCAATTATCTAACGTTTATAATAAACTAATCTTTGAGACTGGTTGAAAGGAGTGTTAGGCTATGTTCTTTTGGATTGAATTGAACCAACCGAACCGACCGAATCGAATTTGTCCCGAACCGAATTGAACTTAACTGGCCCGAATCGAACCGAGGCAAGTGAATGAAAACCGTGAGAGGAAACCAATCGAAGCAACCGAATAAACACGAACCGAGCGAATTGGATTTGTCGAATCGAACGCGAATTTTCATTAATTCAGTTCAAAAGAACAAAGCCTTAGACAGTTTAGTTTGGTTGGGAGGAAAAGTGATTTCTCTATTTTCCTTTCTTTGGTTGGTAAACGATGAAAATTAGTTCTTTTAATTCTAAAAACAATTTCCTTTCTAGACAATGTTAGATATGAGAACAAACAAGGGAACCGGATATCCACTCCAAGGCACGGAAACTACGCTTTCCTATTAGTTTAATTTCGCCCCTCTAGGATCACCGGGTTAACACGAAATAACTAATGAGATACAATGGAGAAAACAATTCACTAGATGATCTTCTAAGTGAATCAACAAGAACTTTGTGTTTGATGTTTGTGAAGAACACTCAAGAGAAAGTTGCAAGTTTTCTCTCAAGCAAAGCAAGAAGATGAGAATGTACCAATCTGATTTTCTCTCTCTCTTAACTCATATACATAACAAGGGTGATCAATAATCTTCCCTCTTGATTAGAGCTGTTACAGCATTCATCCTTCTTTAATCCCCTGATTAAGAGTACTTAATCATCTTAAAACGGATAACAAATGCATTACAACGGTTATAAACCGTCCACGCAAAATTACACGCCCCAAAACAGACTCCACGTCGCGACTCGCGATACAGATCGCGAGTCGCGAATGGCGCTGGTCGCGACCCGCGACAGATGTCGCGACCCGCGACGGCCTCCTGGTCGCGACCCGCGACGAATGTCGCGACCCGCGACCAGCCCTCTGTCTTGCTTGATTTACTCCACGTGATTTTGCGCATTCTAATCTTAACATACTAGACCTCCTCCTCTTCTAGTATATACTCATATGAGCTAACAAAACCCATTACCCTATAAATGTTCCAACAATCCTCCTCCCATTTATAGGGTAATGTTGAAAAGTTTTCAACTTGCTATAAATCACAAAACGAAACATGCTCATGCATCATGGAAATATCCTACGATTGAATTTCCACTTAGTAAAAGTAACTTTACAACAATTTCGATCATAATGATAGACAAAGCTTTGAATCATATAACCACTACAAATTATTGAAGATACTAATACACATAAGCATAAACTTAGTTCTTAACCTCCGACACCTATGAAGCCTTGGTGTCCATATCCATTCATAAGCGTTCCAAGTCAAGCCTTAGACTTGGTGAAGCGGCCAAACCTCTAGCTTATATAGGTAAATCTTTACGCACATGCTCCTACAATTGAGCACTCATCAAAGATTTATTAAGAAACTTAATTCAACCTCTTATCATTGTAGTAACAAGCACTAACCTTGGGATGTTTTAAACAAGTGCTCCCAACCTTCTAGAGAAGTACTTTCCTCATTGAATTTGGGATCTAATGTTGTATTAGACATCAAATTGAGTTTTCCTTCACCATAGGTTGTTCAATAGGCTTAAGACCCATCCCTTTATTCATTTTGTTCACTAGTTCCCTTGACAACGGTTTAGTAAACGTATCCGCCAAGTTCAAACTAGACCGAACAAAATTAATAGTTATACAACTATTCCTTATCAATTCACGCACATAGCTATGTCTAACTCCAATGTGCCTTGACTTGCCATTGTAGACTTCACTATAAGCTTTAGCTATGGTTGATGCACTATCACAATGAATAGCAAGAGGTGACATAGGTTTGACCCACAAGTCAACCTCACTCAACACATTCCTTAGCCATTCCGCTTCTTGGCAACAAGATGCCAATGCAATGAATTCGATGCCATAGTGGAATCCGTTATACATGTTTGCTTCTTGGATGCCCATGAAATAGCACCTCCTCCAAGAAGAAACACCCATCCACTTGTGGATGAATAATCTTCCTTGTTGGAAATCCAACTAGCATCCGAGTAACCTTCTAGAATAGAAGGTTCTCCTTTGTAAGTTATGACATAATCCAAGGTTTTATTCAAATACCTTAACACTCTTCTCAATGCTTGCCAATGCAACATACTAGGATTACTAGTATACCTACCGAGTTTACCAATAGCAAAAGCTATATCCGGTCGAGTGCTAGTCATAGCATACATCAAGCTTCCAATTAAGCTTGCATACTCCAATTGTGAAATAGGAGTACCACTACTCGGAACCAAGTGAACACTAGGATCCATCGGAGTAGCAAAATGAGTCGAATTCGATTCATTAAACCTCTTGACCACTTTCTCAATGTAATGAGATTGTGATAAAGAAATTGACCCTTTACCTCTCATTATTCTAATACCTAGAATAACATCCGCTTCACCCAAATCTTTCATGGAGAAGCTAGAAGAGAGAAAGACTTTGGTCTTTTCCACTTGTTCCAAATCAGTCCCAAAGATAAGCATATCATCAACATATAAGCAAATTATAACTCCATTACCGTTATTATCAAATTTACTATATACACACTTATCGGATCGATTTATTTTGAACCCACTAGACAAAATGACCTCATCAAATTTTTGATGCCATTGCTTAGGTGCTTGTTTAAGACCATACAAAGATCGAACTAACTTGCAAACCTTAGTCTCTTGACCTTTAACCACAAAACCTTCAAGGTTGATTCATGTACACTTCCTCCTCCAATTCACCATTAAGGAAAGCAGTTTTAACATCCATTTGGTGAATTACTAGACCATGAATCGCAGCTAATGCTATCAAAAGTCTAATGGTAGCTATTTTAGCAACCGGAGCATAAGTGTCAAAATAATCGATACCATATCTTTGCCTAAAACCTTGGACCACTAACCGGGCCTTATGTTTTAGTATGGTTCCATCGATCTTCCTTTTCCTTACGAAAATCCATTTACAACCTAAAGGTTTGCATCCGGGGGTAAATTAGCTAAAATCCAAGTATGATTGCCCATTATCGAATCCATTTCATCATTCACTCGCCTCTTTCCGAAAGCGAGAATCATGAGACTTCATAGCCTCATCAAAGGTCCTAGGATCCTCCTCCATATTGTAACAATATGAAATTTGAGTCACAAACAGACTCCCTTGACCCTTCAACTAAATATAGTTGAAAATCCGGTCCAAAAGATTTCTCTTTTCTAATTCTTTTACTTTTCCTAATTTCCGGTGTTGTAGTATCATGATCATTGTTAATGTCATCCACAACATTGGAACTAGTACTAGGTATCATGTCCTTTGGTCTAGGAATCGATGAGAATCTAGTCTCATCAAATATTGCATCCCTTGACTCTATCACAGTATGAATAGAGACAACATCATTTGGCTCAATGACATAAAACCTATAGGCTTTGCTATGTACCGCATAGCCTATAAAAATGCAATCAATTCCTTTTTCACCTAAAGTTTTCCTTTTAGGTTCCGTCAATTTGACAATTGCCCTACAACCCCATACCTTAAGGTAATTGAGATTAGACTTTTTGTTACACCAAAGTTCATAAGGGGTAATCTTATTCCTTTTATTAGGAACTCGATTTAAAATATAACAAGCAGTTAAAATTGCATCACCCCAAAAACCGTCATTTAGACCCGAATTAGAAAGCATGGTGTTAACCATTTCTTTTAGAACCCTATTTTTCCTTTCCGCTATACCATTACTTTGAGGTGAGTATGGAGCGGTTGTTTCATGAATTACACCAATGGAACTAAAATAGCTAGGATTATAGTATTCACCACCCCTATCCGTCCGAAGTCTTTTAACTTTTTCATTAAGTTGAAGTTCCACTTCGGTCTTAAAAATTTTAAACTTTTCTAGTGCTTCATCTTTAGTAAATAATAAATATATGTAACAAAACCTTGAATAATCATCAATAAAAGTCACAATATTTTTTATTTCCCAAAGAAGGTGAACTATGAAAGTCACACAAGTCACTATGCACCAATTCAAGCAAAACCGTTTGTCTAGTCACACTAGGATAAGGATTCTTTGTAATCTTATTTAGCATGCATGTCTTACACTTCTCTAACTTTAAATCGAAAGAAGGTATTAAACCTAGCTTAGACATGTCATATAATCTACGATAGTTTACATGACATAAACGATTGTGCCATAGAGAAGAAACATCAAGCATGTAAATAGAACTAGTATCAATTTCATTATTAATACTAAATTTAAACATTCCATTACAATAAAATCCTTGTCCAACAAAAATACCACCCTTAGAAACTATAAACTTATCCGATTCAAATACAACTTTAAAACCAAATTTATTCAAAAGACCCCCGACACAAGATTCTTCCTAACTTCCGGTACATAAACAACATCCGGAGAGTTAAAGTCTTTCCCGAGGTTAACAACAATTCTACTTGGCCTATACCCTTGGCCTTTACCGTAGAATCATTCCCCATATACAAGATTGGACCATCATCCAATTCTTCCAAAGACTTGAAGAAGTGCTTATTATTGCACACATGTCTAGAGGGCCCCGAATCTATCCACCAAGAATCATCAACTCCGCACAAACATAATTTCGAAATCATAGCCACAAAATTCATTTCTTCAATTACATGTTCATGTGCAACTTTACCTTGGTTTTGAACAACACTAGGTTGTCCATTCTTTGTCTTCTTCTTCTTAGAAGGACAATCCCTCTTGAGATGAGGTCCATTGCATACCCAACAGTGAGGGTCTTCCTCTTCTTGTTTGCAAAGTTGGTTTTAGAGTTGTTATTGTTGGATTTCTTGGTCCCACTAGACCCACCAACCTCTACCATATTCACGGTAGACTTAAGAATACTAGGAGTAGTATCCTTAACCCCATCTTGAGCCCGGATACCCTCTTCAATACGAAGATGAGTTCCTAATTGCTCCATGGAAATATCTTCCTTCCTATGTTTCAAGGAATGCTTAGTTTCTTTCCAAGAATGTGGTAATTTATCAATGATTGAGGCTACGGCAATAGCCTCATCCATCACCATACCATGTGATCTAATTTGGTTCAAAATATGATGAACTTCATGAAATTGCTCTATAATAGGCCTATCATTAGTCATTTTAAATGAATTAAAATTACTAACAAGAAATTTCTTACTTGAAGCATCTTCAGAAATATACTTGGCCTCAAGAGAATCCCAAAGTTCCTTTGCACTCTCCACATTTTGATAGAGATCGAACAAAGGGTCGGTAAGAGAGTTGAGAATGTGACCCCGGCAAATGTAGTCATCAT
The DNA here is from genome assembly GCA_947648045.1 of Beta corolliflora. Lineage (NCBI taxonomy): Eukaryota > Viridiplantae > Streptophyta > Magnoliopsida > Caryophyllales > Amaranthaceae > Beta > Beta corolliflora. Next base: position 78,806 of record CANSZD010004263.1, read on the forward strand.
TCTCCCACTTTGTCCTCTTCCTTGTAGTCTCCACGGACTCTTCCTCTCCATCTTTCGGGAATGGTGGCATGGGTGTTGATAGAACATACACCACATTCAAAGTTGTCAACAAGAAGTGCATCTTCTTTTGCCATCTTCGATAACCCACCCCCTCAAACTTGTCCAACTTTTGGAAGTTCATAGTCATGTCCTTGAGTGATTGAGCCATATCCGAAATGAAAAGAAATTAAACTAATAGATTGTTAGATATGAGAACAAACAAGGGAACCGGATATCCACTCCAAGGCACGGAAACTACGCTTTCCTATTAGTTTAATTTCGCCCCTCTAGGATCACCGGGTTAACACGAAATAACTAATGAGATACAATGGAGAAAACAATTCACTAGATGATCTTCTAAGTGAATCAACAAGAACTTTGTGTTTGATGTTTGTGAAGAACACTCAAGAGAAAGTTGCAAGTTTTCTCTCAAGCAAAGCAAGAAGATGAGAATGTACCAATCTGATTTTCTCTCTCTCTTAACTCATATACATAACAAGGGTGATCAATAATCTTCCCTTTTGATTAGAGCTGTTACAGCATTCATCCTTCTTTAATCCCCTGATTAAGAGTACTTAATCATCTTAAAACGGATAACAAATGCATTACAGCGGTTATAAACCGTCCACGCAAAATTACACGCCCCAAAACAGACTCCACGTCGCGACTCGCGATACAGATCGCGAGTCGCGAATGGCGCTGGTCGCGACCCGCGACAGATGTCGCGACCCACGACGGCCTCCTGGTCGCGACCCGCGACGAATGTCGTGACCCGCGACCAGCCCTCTGTCTTGCTTGATTTACTCCACGTGATTTTGCGCATTCTAATCTTAACATACTAGACCTCCTCCTCTTCTAGTATATACTCATATGAGCTAACAAAACCCATTACCCTATAAATGTTCCAACAGACAATATATAGACTGCCACATTTTCATTCTTATTCCTTACATTCCTTTCTTTTCTACGATTCATCATTCCCTCTTCATTTTCATGCTTCATGTTATTTCTAACTTTTCTTGTATTGAACTAAACAAAGAAAAACTAATTTACAATTATGTTTATTTTATAACATTTTTTTTGCTGAAAAGTTATCTTCATCAAAAATATTCTCCTTGCTATCAAACATAGTTTAAAAGAATATTGTTACAAATATCTTTTATCACACTATATATTTTTAACATTGTCTCCATCCATATAATATCGAATTTAGGAGAAAGTATATAGGGATAAACATATCACGAGTTAAGTATCTCACAAGGACTTGTACAGTTGTACTCTTGTATTTTGTTCCGTTAAGGACTTGTACTAATTTTCTATTCCGTCAAGGACTCCAAAAGTAATATCCGTTACTCTTGCATCTAGGAAAATGATTATAAAACAATATAAAGTATAAAACAAAAGAAAAAAAATATAAGACCAGCGAAAGTGGATAAATTGACAATCCAAAAGTAATAGTTTACTCCATCCTAGCTTTTTACAAAAAAATTATCCTAGTAATAGATAGTATGTACTGTTGAGATAACAGTGGAAATGTGAAATCCACCGTTGAGCTAACAATGAAGTCCACCGAAATGGACTTTCACCTGACATGCATTTAATGCATGTTGGGAAAGTTTTCTCCCATTCGCCACAATTGTTGAATCCATGCAAATATACACAGTGAAATTTTTGCCTATAAAACTGTCATCTGTAAGAAGTGAATTACTCATTCATGTATAATACATCAAACTGATATATTTCTATCAGTATCTTTTCTCTATTATATATTTCTCACAACACGTTATCAGCACGAGTTTGCTACCGAAAAAAAAATTAAAGGTATCTTTAAAATCTTTACATCCATTCTGTTTTAAGTTCTATTTTTTTTCCAAGCCCAACCCTTTACTATCCGAACATGGATCAACAAAGTAACGAGATTAACATGATTTTACACAATGTCTCTGTCTCGGGTGTTTATTTTTGGATAGAGCAAAACAATGTGCCATTCACTACCAACCCAGCGAGGGGTACCGTAAGACAGTCCCGACCCAGTAACATCAACGACGGTACAAATACCCATACCGGAGAAAACCCACAAACCCCTATTCCCAACACCAATAATAACCCTCCTATACAACCAACTGAAAATCAACCCCCACCAAGTAATAAAAGAAATAGGGATGAACAAGAAGGAACGAGTAGTAAACGTCACCATGCCACTAACCCAGAAAATAAATAATTTGATAATAACGCCACCTTCATGGAGGGTAAGAACATTTTATTTTACGTTATTTTTTTGCTCTTGAACCGCCTATATGGACAGGTTAATTTTTTTTTTGGAACTTGCCGCCTATATGGACGGCCTAGTGAAGTGATAAAATTATTATGTCTTATATGTGGAATAATGTTATATGTATGCAGGAAACAATCATTCAGAACACTATTATATATTACTATTTCTAATCTTCTATTTTTTTCGCATTTGTAGTTACATATATTATATCACCATTTTACCAACATGCATAATAGTAGACGAATTTAGTACATATAAATGGCTCTAGTATATATTTGTCAATTAAGAGATCTTAAAATTTTATTACATTGTATATTTTTAACTGTAGATGAATTGCACAGTTAGGGATAACCCTCTATAAAAGCGGATTACCCATCCCCATTTTCACCACACAGGCACACATCCCTTATCTTCTTCCAATTTTTATCTAAACTCACAATTTTTTTTCTCTTCTTTCTCAATCTTTCAGCCACCATATTCCACGCTGACGACAACCATCCTCCACCTTCATCTTCTTCTTTTGAGGAGGATTTTAGGCAAATAAGGCTCTACTTTTTCCTTATAGCCGGTTTCTTTTTCCTTCTCATGGCATTAATGATATATCTCCTCATACACAAATAGGAGACAAACAAAATTATCTCCCCGGAAGAATGACGAAAAATGCACATGAATATCATTTTTTGTGTGTCTTTAAGTGCATTTTAGGAAATTTTTTTCTCACTCGTTGTTTTTTTTTCTATTTTTGGCATTTTTTGTTTCATTAATATTGTACGCTATTTTAGTATTTTTTTGTTTGTATTGTTTATGTATAATTATAATGATATAAATCAGGGGGAGATAATATATATGATTTATTATCATTTACTAATTTCAAATATTTACATGTTTGTAGTCACTCATTGGATATGCAGATGTTCGAGGAACACAAGACCTTGGATTATTCTATCAGTCGAAACCAAATGCGTCAGTCATTGGATATGCAAATGCTGGGTACCTATCAGATCCACAAAAGGCTAAATCTCAATCCGGGTATCTATTCACTTATGGAGGTACTGCAATATCTTGGAAATCCACAAAGCAGACTTTGACAGCCACATCATCAAATCATGCAGAACTAATTACTCTTTATGAAACTGGAAGGGAATGTGTATGGCTAAGGTCAATGATCAAGGATATCCAAGAAGAATATGGAATGGAAACAATAATAACAAATCCAACTATCATCTACGAAGACAATACTACATGTATCACTCAAGTAAGCAAAGGGTACATCAAAGGAGACAAAACTAAACGTTTATCACCAAAGCTCTTCTTCACTCATGACCTCTAAAAAGAAGGGACGATAAACATCCAACAAATCCAATCATGTGAGAATATTGCAGATTTATTCACCAAATCTCTTCGGGCGAAGAAATTTGAAGAATTAGGGCCTGTTCTCCCCAGCTTATTTTCAGTTCAGTTCAGTTCCTAAATTATTATCATTACTATTAATTAGTTATAATTTAATTCAGTTCAGTTCAGTTCAGTTCAGTTGTTTTATGCGGAAGAGAACATGCCCTTAGTCCGAAAAATTGGAATGTGTCATCTTCGTGATATATGCTAGATTCAGGGGGAGTATTATATGCGCTACACTCTTTTTCCCTTCGATCAGGTTTTTATCCCACCGGATTTTTCCTAACAAGGTTTTTAATGAGGAAGTTAATTTTAAGCATATAAGGATACATAGTAGTTGCACTCTTTTCCCTAATTATGGATTTTTCCCACTGGGTTTTTCTTAACAAGGTTCTTAATGAGACAACATCTATTATGAGTTATCGGTGGACATTCAAGGGGGAGTATTGAGATAACAGTGGAAATGTGGAATCCACTGTTGAGCTAACAGTGAAGTCCACCGAAATGGACTTTCACCTGACATGCATTTAATGCATGTTGGGAAAGTTTTCTCCCATTCGCCACAATTGTTGAACCTGTGCAAATGTACACAGTGAAATTTTTGCCTATAAATACTGTCATCTGTAAGAAGTGAATTGCTCATTCATGTATAATACATCCTACTGATATATTTCTATCAGTACCTTCTCTCTATTATATATTTCTCACAACATGTACTTCCTTCTCCTTTAAAAAAAATTATTCTTCCATGAATTGGCATTTCTTCACCTATTGCATTCATGCCCCCCCAAAAAAGTTGCATTCATAGACTATTCTTCTAACAAAAAACCTGTAGTAATCAAGAGAAAGACAATCAGCATGCTGAAAAAAGAGGAATTAAGTATGTTACAATGATTAATTTGGATATTCGCAAGTAAAAGAAATTTGGATATACATAGGATATATAAAATAAATTATAAATGATTTAAGCTATATAATGAAGCTGTTTACCTTTTGATTAACTTTGCAAATCCATCTTCGTTGTTTTGGTATCATATGCTCTTCTCATAAGTTGCAGTCAAGATCCTTGCATATAAATTGTGAATCGTCAGCTATAATAGAAACTGTTAAATTATTAAAATAGAAATAGAAAGTCAAGCAATATTACCTGTAAAATGTTTCTAGTAGAATAGGGATATAGAGTATGTAGATTTTTTAAAAAAATTATTTAGAGTATTCTCGTGTACAGTGGGAAAGTTTGAAGGATTAACCCCTTTTCAAGATGCAAAAGTAACAAACTTTGCTTTTGGAGTCCTTAACTAGTGGTGCCAAAACAGGTTCTCAAGCAGGTTCTGGGTATACCCACGACGAACCAGGTAAGACCCGGACAGGTCAGGATTCTGATTGTCAGTGCCCCAGGTCATGATTGGTCAGGTTTTGTTCAACTGGGTCGAACACATTTGAATCATTGGATTCCTGGGTGCCGGACAGGTCTGAGCGTTCCATTTACAAGTCGATCCATTCCCGGATATGATCGCCCGTTGACATTTTTTTACCGGGTTTGCGCAGGTCGTATTTAGGTTTCATGTACGGTTGAGTTAAGTCAAATTCGCTATTGAACGTCAACTCAACTTCGGGTAACTCCTGATCAGGCCATCTTGATTTTGTTATGGATTTTGTAAACGAATCATATTAATAAAAGTATTAAGATCGACATATATATACATATGTGTGTGTGCGATAAATATATGGATGACAACGAAAAACCAATAAAAACACTATATTGATTACCGTGATGTTTAGTGTATTCTCTTAGTCAACTCTTATTTCGAATAATCAATTGCGTAAAACCACTCTAATGAGTAATGGAGTAGAACGACTCTTCATATGTTTTAATATTATATATTATAACCAACGATAATAATAACGAGTAGACGATCAATTCCAAACTTTATATAAATGATTTATTATTATAAGCATTATGATTGATATATAAGTTTGTAAATAGCTATGATGGTAATGAGAATAATAATAGTAAAACAAGGCTAACAATAGCAATAATAATACAAACAAGAACAGAAATACTAACAATAACAATATAAATACTAATATGTTAAATCATTTTAATATAAGGTTGATATCAAAATAATTGTAAAACCAATCTAATACTCAATTGATTATAAATTAGTATAACGACTCTTAATATGTTATAATATTATAACAAATGACAATCATACATTCATATGTTTACAACGACGGTTCATATGAGGCCTAAGTGATTATAACGAGGGTTCATATGTTGCACAATAATAATAATAATAAATTATACCCCCAAATCATTATACCCTATAAAAGCTAACCATAACTTATTAAAATAAGTTAACTGTTACCAAGTAACAACCATAAGTTAAGTAAAATAGTTAACAAGTACTTACTAGTTACTAAATAGTAACTTGTTAACAACCATATAGTTTAATACTAGTATAAGATTAACAACCATAACACTCCCTTATCTTTATAAGTTATAAGATTATTTAAGTTAATTGTTTTTATGTTATACTATAGTTTAATACTAGTATAGTATTTATAATCTTCTCTTAACTTTGTATGTATATGTGGCTATAAAGAAACTATTTTATCAGTAGGCTTATATATGTTAGTACGATATAATAAACTAACGATAATAATAATGAGTATTATATATTAACTACGAGTATACGATCAATTACTGGATTTATATAAAATTTAAATGACTCGATTATGGTAAGCATTATGATTCGAAATAATAATAATAAAATAACATGATAACAATAACAATAACAATAACCATAACAATAGTAATGATGATGATAATAATAATAATAATAATAATAATAATAATAATAATAATAATAATAATAATAATAATAATAATAATAATAATAATAATAATAATAATATATTGTTAATTGGTTATTCAATAATTTTTTTACCATAATCCATAAACATTATCATTCTCAAATCTCATTGGCCAAAAAACAAACACACGGATCCTAATTTTTAGCCTTTGATTTGTAAAAGAGCAAAACATTGATCCAATGGCCCAAAATGAACCAATTTCCCCTTCTTTTTCAGAAATTCTCATCTCTCCTTTCTTTCTATCCCAAATTCCTAACCATTAGATCTAATCTAACGGTTGAAACAACCCCAAATAACCCCCCTATAAAAACTAACCCTAAAATGAAACCCTAAATTTCTCTCATTTCTCTCTCATCATCTAATTTCTCTCGGCGCCTCTATCCAGTCACTCTCTCTCATCAGCCGATCAGCGCCTCTCACAGTCTCACTTCTAAGTCTTCACTTCTTCATTCCTTCACTATCTCGTCGGAAAACACATAGATCTCGCCGAAAAGCATTTTCTTTTCTTGAGTTCTCACCGGTTCCGTCTATATCTGGGCGAAAAACGTAAAGATCTCGTGGCAAACGTAAAGATCTCGCCGAAAAGCGTAAAAATCTGACCGGAAAACATAAAACCTTGCCGGAAAACACAAAATCTCTCCTCGATCGACTGTTTTTCTGAGGTTTGTTTAATTTTCTTTTTTTTTTTTATCTTTTTTATTTTATGTAAGATGCCTGATTTTCTTTGTTTGAGTTTCGAATGTGATGATGAACTTTGGTGGTTTTTTTAAATTTCGAGTTTCGATTCATGTGAAGTTGTTTAATAGTTATTTTTTTTTGTTTTATGTAAGATTTATGATTTTTATTGTGAAGTTGTTTAATAGTTGCTTTTTTGTTTAATAGTTTCGATTCATGATGAACTTTGGTCTGATTTTTTTAATATGTTTCATATGCTTCTAATCTGATTCATCATTCATGCGAGTTGTTTGATTTTTTAAATATGTTTTAGGGTTTCTAGTTAGGGTTAGGGATTTTGATTAGGGTTTAGGGTTTAGGGTTTAGGGTTAGAGTTAAGGTTAGGGTTTAGGGTTGGGGTTTTGACTAGGGTTAGGGTTAGGGTTAGGGTTAGGGTTTCAACCCTAACCTTAACCTAAAAACCTAATCCTAACCAGAAACCCTAACTAGAAACCCTAACCCTAACCAGAAACCCTAACCTTAACTAGAAACCCTAACCAGAAACCTAACACTTAAACTTTAAATTTCAGTTATAAATGGAGAACATTGATAATGTTGTTTCTGACTATTCTTCAATTGTTCAATCAAATTCTGCTGCTGCTACTACTGGTGATGATGTTGTTTCTGCTCCTTTGCCTGATCCTTCACTCTTTGGTAAACGCACTTCCCCTGTTTGGAAGCATTTCGTTTTATACAAATCGGAGGGTAAGATATTTTCTACTTGCATTAACTGTAGAAACTGTCATTTGCGTGCTGAAAGTGCTAGAGGTACCACTAATCAAAATAGGCATTTACTTAAATGTGATCCTAATTTATTAAGTGTTAAAGGTAATGATGCGGGAAATAATTTTAGTCAAAAAACCTTTTGTCGTATGTTTGCCGAAGCCATAATGGTCCATGCTTATCCTTTACTTATTGTTGAACATGTTAGAACTAGGGCTTTGTTGTCTTATTTGGAACCTAGAGTGAAACACATATCTCGGAATACGATGCTTAAGATTTGTGTTAATGAGTTTGAGACCATGAAAAAGAGTATGCGTAACTTGTTGATGGATTTGGATGGTAGAATATGTTTTACTTGTGATCTTTGGACTTCCATGAATGATAGCTATATGGTACTTACTGCTCATTTTGTTGATAAGTCTTGGACACTACGTTCTAAAATATACTTGTCTTTCGATCTTGCCCTCAACCCCATACCGGTTTAGAATTGAGTAGATTTTTTCTGAATTTGCTTGAGGAATGGGGCCTTAAAGATAAGGTTTTTCCGTTGACTTCTGATAATGCTAGTAATAATAATGTTATGGTTTCTGAAATTGTTGATGATTTGAACAAAGTCAATCCTTTGGTTTGTGGTGGTAAATTTTTTCATATTAGATGTTCGGCACATATTTTAAATTTAGTTGTACAAAGTGGTTTGTCTATGATTGATGAGAGTGTTAAAAACTTGCATTCAATTGTTACTTACATGGGTTTAAATATGGCTAGACTTAAACGATTTGATGATTGTGTTACGTATGTTAATACGTATGTTAATGCTGGATTTTGTGGTAAGTTGATTTCTGATGTTTGTACTCGTTGGAACTCCACTTATTTAATGCTTCGTCGTTGTTTGGAAGGAAGGGAAGCTATTGATAGGTTTGTTAGATATGAGCTGGGGTTTGAAATTCGTATTACTTATGCTGATTGGGAAATCATACAAAATGTTTGTGATTTTTTGGAACCTTTTTATGATATAACCATCTTGTTTTTCGGTTCCGAAAATTTACCGCCAACTTGTATTTTTCTAACATTGCATTAATTGAGAATTTGATTGTTAATGCACATAATCATGCAACTGATTGCATTAAGGGTATGGTTGAACCTATGTATGCTAAGTTTAACAAGTATTGTGAGGACTATTCTCCTATTCTTTGTGTTGCTGTCATGCTTGATCCACGCTATAAAAAATAATTTGTTAGTGATTTATATGGTAGTTTATATGCTGATTCCGAGCGTGATAAACGTGTTAAAATCGCCGTTGATCATTTTACCGAATTGTATACATATTATTCTCAAACTTATCCATCTTCTTCTTTTGGTTCTTTGAGTTCTGTTCAAAGTGATGTTAATCCTTGTCCATCGAGTCTAAGACCTACCCTTCGCCCATATAAGAAAATAAACCTTGCTAAAGAGTATGGTCGTGTTGCTAGCACTAGTGTTGGTGCTTCTAGTGTTCAAAGTGTAACTTATGAAATTAATGCATACTTTGATGCCCCCCTTGTTCCTTGTGTTAGTGATGTTGATTTTGATGTTCTTTCATATTGGCGTGCTAATGTGGTTCAATTTCCTATTTTTGCTCACATGGCTAGAGATATTTTAGCCATCCCTATTACCTCTGTTGCATCTGAATCCTCATTTAGCATGGGAGGTAGAATTTTGACTAAGTATCGTTCGCGTTTGTTGCCTCATAATGTTGAAGCTTTAGTAACTTGTCAAAATTGGCTCTCTGGTTATACCCCAATTGAGGATAAAAGAACTGTTGATGTTGGTGTTGTAGGTGAACCTAGTGATATAGACTATGATTCTATTCCGTAATTCATTTGCTCTCTCTTTTGTTGCTGCCCATGTTATGTTGCTTTGGTTGTGGTTGTTGTGGTCTTGTGCAGCTACTTGTAGGATGGTGATGTGCTTGTGGTTTGTTGGTGTTGCTGTGCTTGTGGTTTGTTGGTGTTGATGTGCTTGTGGGATGGTGCTGATGTTCATGTGGATGGTGTTGTACTGGTTTTATATTTTGGTACCCGTATGTTAGACTCTCAACTCCAAAATTAATTACGTATTTGTTGCCCTTAGCTTTGTGAGGCGGCTCTTTTTCTAGGCATGTATTTAAGAATATGATACACACTTGAGAGCCAATTTTTTTTTTACAAGTGCCTAAGAATTGCCGCCTGCCCACAATTGCTTTGTGGCTCGTTTACATTTTTACATTTTGTGACGTTGATGGAGTCTAAGTGCTCGATGATGATTCTTCTGGTAACAGTTTCTTAAAACTTTGTTATAAGATCTGAGAGCCCAAAAAATATAAAAAAGTATTTTTGTACTTTGTTGTTGTGGTTGTCGTGGTCCTGTGCTGCTGTTGCTTGAGGCTTGCTGCCGTTGCTTGTTGGATGCTGCTGCTTGAGGCTTGCTGCTGCTGCTTGTGGCCTGCTCCTGCCGTTCGTTGCTTGTGGCCGCTCGGCTGCTTGTTGGATCTTTCCGCTTGAGGCTTCTGCTGCTGCCGCTTGTGGCTCGCTCCTGCTGGCCGCTTGCCTTGTGACTTGCTCTTCTTCTTTGCGCTGCTTGTGGCCTCTTTTATTCGCTGCTTGTGGTTTCTGAATTTTGGTACCCGTATGCTGAATTTCTTCTTGTGGTTTGCTGCTGGTTTGTGCTGGAAATTCTAGATGGTGGTTGCTGTTGTTGGCTTGCTACATATAATAAATTCAGCAATTTGATTTTTGTAATTTCGTTCGACATTGACACATGTATTTTGAAAGGATATTATCTCAGATAACCCTGACATATAGGCCTTTTTCCCAAATAACCCTGACAAATTTTTTTTTTCTCAGATAACCCTAAACTTGTATTTTGTCATTAAACTTGACGGAATTGTTAACGGCGTTAACTATTTTCAAACAACCCAACTTACTGCCTTTTTTTATAAAAAAAAAAACCAAACTCATCACTTTCTCTCTCTTGTTCTTCATCTCTTCTCAAGCATTCATCAATGGTTTCCACCACCTCTGAAACCACCACCCTCCGACCGGAACTCACGCTTCTCACCCACCACTCCTGAACCAGCGACCCACCACCCCTTGAACTCGCGCACAACCAGCACACCCAACCACCCAGAAAATAAATCAATGAAATCAAAATTGTAAATTATGACCCAATAAAAAAAATTAGCAGAATAAATAAAAAAATCAAAAACTGGGGGAGAGGCAACACGCCGGAAATTAGATGAGAAGCAGCAGCAGCAACCGCGCGGAGGCGAGAGAAAATCAAGGAATAGGAGGACGATAGCCGCAAGAAGAGAGAACAGCAGTAGCGAAGTCGGCGTTCGGTGGTGACAGCAGCAGCAACGCCGGCGACGGTAACACATCGAGGTCCGAAGAGAGAGAAACGGTGCAGGTGTTGCACGCACCAACAACAAAATCGAGACGAATCGAGGAGGGAGAGTTCGAGCACCAGCGCCGTCGAGAGGAAAGGAAGGAGTAGAGCAACGGTGACAACAAGGGAGGGGGAAAGCTCCAGCGACACGAGGAACGCCCGGTGAAGGCAGCAAGTAGAGAGAGAGAAACCAAGGGGTTTCACGGGGAAGGAGAGAAGAATGGTTCCATTATTTCGATTGCACTAAACTTACCCAGAAATTAAATCAATAAAATCAGGGCACTCAACCAACACAAAGGAGAGAGGAAATGAAGAGGAGAGAAAAGGTAGTGGACTCCATTGATGAGTGCTTGAGAAGGGTGAGAATTGAAGAACATGAGAGAGAAATAGATGAGTTTTTTTTTTTTTTAAAAAAAGCTCTAATTATTTTTGTTTTGAAACCATGTTAACGGCGTCTGACATTCTGTTAGGTTTAATGACAAAAATCAAGTTCAAAGTTATCGGAGACAGGCCTGCCAAAGTCGGGGTTATATTGGAAAAAGGCCTATAAGTCAGGGTTATCTGAGATAATATCCCTATTTTGAATGAATTTATGATATTATATCGGTTTTTTCACCACATACCCCGACTAATTTTTTTGCACCGTATACTCTCGCAAGTTTCCAAATTCACCATATACCCCTCACGTTTCAAAAAATACATCGACATGCCCTTATGACTAACGGTGTTAGACTTCCGTTAGTCATTAGGCCCTAATCCTACCCTAACCCTAATTAACTAACCTAAATCAAAACCTAATTCTAACCTTAACCCTAATCTAATACACTAAACCTAACCCTAACCACCCTCTCCCCCACCCCTTACCCCTATCGCCACATCACCCCCCACCACCACCCCCCCTCACCACCACCACCCCCCCCTTCCCCGTGACCCCCTCCTCCCCTTCCTCGCCGACCCCCTCCTCTCCCTCCCCAACCCGGCTGACGCGAACCCCACTCCCCTCCCCTGCCGCAGTCGCTAACCCCCTCCCCTTCCCGGCTGAACCCCGGTCCCCTTCCCCCGAACCCTAAACAAAATTCGAAAACTCGGGTTTTGTTTATTTGTGAAGAATCGGTGGTAGGGAGGGGGTGTTTCAAAATCTGGGTTTAATTTCGAAATTCAAAGTGGAGCGCCGGTGGTGCGCCGGTGTGATGCGGGCGGGGGAGAGGGGGTTACTGGCGGCCGAGGGAAGGGGAGGAGGCGGGGGGTGGTGGTGGTGTAGTGGGGGCTGAAGAATCGGTGGTGGGGAGGGAGGTTAGGGGTTGCGGGGAAGGGGAAGGGAAGGGGGAGGGAGGGGGCAGTGGTGCACCGGTGCGATGCGGGCAGGGGGAGGGGGTTGCGGCGGCCGGGGGAAGGGGAGGGGGCGGGGGGGTGGTGATGTAGTGGGGGGGGTGGGTTGGGGTTGGGGTAAAGGGGGGGGGGGGGGGTGGGGGTGTTAGGTGTTAGGGTTAGGGTATTAGGGTTAGGGTTAGGATTAGGGGTAGATTTAGGTTAGTTAATGAGGTTAGATGGGGGATTAATGGTTAATGACTAACGGAGTTTAACGCCGTTAGTCATTAAGGGTAAGTGGATGTATTTTTTCAAACGTGAGGGGTATATGATGAATTTGGAAAGTTGAAAGGGTATACGGTGCAAAAAAAAATTTGTCAGGGGTATATGGTGAAAAAACCGATATTATATTAACTCGACCCAATTACCAAACTTTGTTCTTCACTCAAACAAGTTACGATCTTAATTATATGTTGTGGAAAAATTAAAGTATAGTATTTTATGGAAGCATTTGCATTATACAAAGCAACTGAAAAATTAATAAGAAGACATTCTATAATATGCACTAAGAAGTAAGAAACTAGCAGTTAAAAAGTGACTATTATAATGTCATCAATAGTTAAAACACTATGACATGAACCAAAATTACATCAAAAATAATTTAATTGAGAATGTAATTTATTTTTTTATTAAATTATTATTAAATGTAAGTAATTTTATAAATTACCATATTGAAATGATTTTGTAGATATAGAAAAATAATTGAATTTTAGTAATTTTGTTGAGTTTAGTCGTCAAAATAAGTTGGTTTGAAAAATTGCGTAAAATTAGGTAGATTATATTTTCAGATCAATTAGAATTCGAGTTGAACCAGGTATTTATTGGGCCTAATTGAGTTTTGGGTTAATATCTACGGTTTAGTTCGGTCGGGTTCGGGTTTGAATGCAGGTCACGTGTGGTCGGTCGGAATATAATCTAGCAGGGTCTTAGGCCAGGTCTGGGTAATCCCAGGTCAGGTTTCGATCAGGTATGGGGACTGACACTCACATGTCGAACCAGGTTCAAGTCAGGTCAAGTATCGGAGTTGGCCCAGAGTGGTCGAGTGCCGTTTCTGACACCTCTATCCTTAACGGAACAAAAAATTAGTACATGTCCTTAACAGAACAAAATACAAGAGTACAAGTCCTTGTTAGAGGAGAATGAGGGAGTAGAAGAGTGGTAAGCCCTTTCATCTTCCACCCACATGCTGTGAGTTTGATTCTCATCAGGGGGGTTTGGGGGGCTTTGGGGTAGGTTGTATTTAGGTGCCCTGTGAGAGGGCGTTAATGTAATTTATCTTACCAAATTTTTAAAAAAATTTAAAAAAGTCCTTGTTAGATACTTAATTCAACATATCACACTATAGATTTTTGACATATGTGAAGTAGTATCATTTATCAATTCTTAGTATCTAACATCTCAAAATCCTTGACATAATATAAGGCCACTTGAAATTTTTATTTCTTTATAAGAATTTTGAGATTTTCTATCTAAAAAAGCAAATTATTTTAGGAAAAAATTTCTATAATAGAGTTAACAATTCAAACATAAACTATTATACAACGATTGCATAAGACATCTTCTAGACTCTAGTACAGTCCCAAGTCCCAAGTCCCAACTGAACATGTCCTATAATTCGCGGGTGCAAGAGTGGCCTGCATGATTGATCCCTCTCTACTCTCTCATATTTAATCCTAAATTTCGGATCACCACATGACTCATTGTAAGTTTCCAACTGCCATTGCCTTTTGTAACATTCTCTCTCATCTTTTCTCATTCCTTTCTTGTTGTTTTTGCCTTTCCCAAGGGTTATCCTTCTTGGGTTTTCCTCCAATCTTGTAATTTTTCTTCTGTTTTTTCTTTTTCTACGATTCTTTTGACCCAAGTCACACTCTTTTTCACTCTTCCTCTTTTTTTTTTTTTAAATCCCTTCAAAACCCAATAAAAAAAATTGTTTCTTTTTCATCTTTTGTTTGCATTGGTGTTTTTTCCCTTACTCATACCCTCCAATTTATTGTAGCCTTGTAGGGGTTTGGGGGGACCTCTAAATTCAAAAAAAGTTGTGGTTTTTGTTTTTGTATTTGTGTTCCCTATTTTTTTTTTTTACCTTGTTTCCTCTCCATTTCTTTTGGGTTTTCTCCTTTGGTAAATTTAAGCTCAAAAAATATGGGTTTTGATGAAAATAAGCAAGAAATTTCTGGTGATTCTACTGAAATTTTGAACACAAAAGATAATGAAGAGAGTCTTAATGAACCTACAAATGAGAAGAACACTAGAAAATTGAGTGAAGATTCTGTTCTTACTATTGAGGATGATGAAGATGATGATGATGATGATGATGATGATGATGAGAGCAAAATTAATTTGGGTCCACAATGCTCATTGAAGGACCAATTAGAGAAAGACAAGGTATTTATTTATTTTTCAGCACAAAGAACTAAATTTTTAAGCTTTTTATTATGCAAATTTTGTTGTTTGTATCTTAATTATGTCTTTCTTGTGGTGGGTTTTTAACTTTTATGGGTTTAGGATGATGAGAGTTTGAGGAAATGGAAGGAACAACTTCTTGGTGGTGTGGACCTTAATGCAATTGGAGGTAATGTTATGAAGTTCTTACACTTTACTATGTTTTAATTTCATATTTTAGTTTCTAATATGTTATGATAAACTTAGTCAGTGTAACATAATTCGCTTTCAGTTCACAGTTCGCCTAAAATGGGCTAAAAATAGGTGAAAACCGACCATATTTTGGCATCGCAATTCGCGGGGAGATTAATGAATTATGTTACATTGAACTGAGTTATTAAGGACTTTAGCTTGGATATTGAAATATTAGTGTTTGCTCAATGATCATTTTTCTTTGTTATTTGACTGCTTTGAACATTATGGCGTGATTAGTGGTTAGAGTCTTAGAGATTATCGGTGTTGCAGATTATTGGATTACGACTAGAGCATGTCGTCAATGCAACTGTTAACAATTTTCCACCCGTCAGTAATTATTTCAATGGACTATGTTACTCGAATTCTACATTTCGCTGTGACAAACATCATTAGGTGAATAGTGATAATCATGTAGTACATGCTTATGATCTTTCCACCAAAAACTAGAAGTGAAAAATAAAAAGTTGAGTCTCCCTAGATACGAATCGTGGGTCGAATCTCTAGGAAGATACAATTACGAGAAAGTAATTTCCCCTCTTATAGTCCAGGATGTTTCCAAGAACGCACTTAAAAGTCCAGGATGTTTCCAAAACGCACTTAAAAGCACCCGCTAAAATGATCAAATTGCCCTCAAATGAATCTATCATCCTTGTACATTACCAAATTCACACAGATAGATTTTAATAAAAAATAAAAACAAATTGGTGCAAGAATACTGTTGTTTACTTGATGTCATTCTCTGCTATTGAATTCATTGCCTTTGCTCATTAGAATAAACTTGAATCCGTTTGTTTATCCCTCTTAACAATGACACTGCTGGATTCAGTTGTTTTTGTTGTAAGCTCTGCCTGAATATTTGGCGCTCAATTTAGCTGATTTTGCAGCCTTTAAATGGTGTAAATTAAATCCAAACCTGTTGTTTTCTCCCTCTTAACTATTATCAAATTGGAACTGGCTGTTCATGTTGTACTACTCCACCTGAAATTTTGGCAATCACTCGTTATTACAGAAACTCTTGACCCGGAGGTTAAGATTTTGAGTCTTGCAATAAAATCCCATGGTAGAGATGATATATTGCTCCAGATTCCAGAGAACGGAAAGGTGAAGGGAAATTGGTTTACTTTAAAAGAAGGTTGCCGTTACAGCCTTCAGTTTGCTTTTCTGGTCAACAATAACATAGTTTCAGGCCTCAAGTACACCAACACTGTCTGGAAAACTGGAGTGAAAGGTATACATAGTAACATGGTGTTTTGATGATGAATGTTTCTTTTTTTTTTGGTCCTAAACATTTAGTTTTTCTTACAGTTGATAGCGCGAAAGAAATGCTTGGAACGTTTAGCCCTCAAGCAGAGCCATATAAACATGAAATGCCCGAGGAAACCACCCCATCAGGCATTTTTGCTAGAGGATCATATACTGCCAGGACAAGGGTGAGTCTGACATTCCCCTTGCTTGGCTAGTTTTGAAATTGTAACGGGGTGGTGTTGTTTTTGGGACGTTTTATTGTCATTTTCAAGGTATGGGCACAGCATGTATATTCCATTGGAGGCCAAACAAATGCTGCAAAAGCATTGAATTTCATGTGCTTATTTAAACATGCAGTCCCTATTCTTCAGTCAGGTTACATCTGCAACCCGGACCCTCTAAATTAAACCGGAGGGGCCATGACATTTAGTTTGGGCTGACATTGTTTTCAAATTCATGTAAAAATGCCATAAATTCATAATCATCAATCTCTGTTGTTTGTTACACCTTTGTTTTCATTTCAAATCTCGATATTGCAAGGCCTAGGAATACTGTAAGAGAAACTCTATCAATGTTTTTGGGCCTTATGCTGAGCAAGTTTATGAGAATGCGCTCTTTGAATTCATGGGACTAAAATTTAGCCAAATAGCCATACTCAAATTGTAATGCTCTAAAACCACGTCTTCCACTTGTTTGAAAATCTTCACTATGACAATGTTAATGTTCATTGTTTCCTTTCTTATTTACAGTTTGTTGATGATGACAACAAGTGCTATTTGGAGATCAACTATACATTCGATATCCGGAAGGAATGGTAATTCCAAGAGCTGAAAGTTGATATTTTCGCAGTAGTTTTGCCTTGTTCTCTGTTGTTGCCAATCTTGAACTCCTTTGAGTACATTGCTCGAGCAGTTGGAAAGAAGAGAACAACTGTCCAGCAGCTTAGGATCAACAACCTTTTCTGGATCACTTGAGCTAGATATATGGTTTATCTGGTTTCATCCTTGACCCTTTTTTCTCTCTCCAGTATTGTCACCATGTGTGCACCTTAAAATGTGAAGGGACCCATTGTGATGAAGTTGTTTGAAACTGTTAAATGGAAATGTCAACAATAAATTCCTGTAGTTTTATTTTTTTTTGCAATGTTTAATTACTTTTATGTTGAATGACTCTAGTTGATTCCACTCTTCCAGGGATTGGATTTAGTAGTTTAATCTTATGTGAGTTTATTTCAAAATTACCATCCTTTTAACCGAAAAATATCCTAAAATTCTAAAATCTGTTACATAGAAGTATATATTAGAACTTCATAAATTTCCACCTTAATTGTCTCAAAAGTCTTAATCATTGGTATACTATGTTAGAGTTGTTACATAGAAACGCAAAGTTTCTAACTCCTATAAATAGTTAGATACATTCCCTTTAATATACTCTTTCTTAGGACTACTCATAATACCCTTTTAGATCTCTTACCCTCTCCAAAAGCTTCCCTTAGCCGTTATAAGCTGCTTCAAGATATTAGCTAATTGTCTATTACGGATTTGCATCTTGTAACAATCTAACCCTCGACGGAGTCGAGCCAATCATCACAAATGCGTATCTAGGGCCAACAACGTAACTGTCATCATAAATCAATACAAGTTCTTCCGATGCATTTTGTCTAACTTTGGAAGAACTTAGGAAATGAGTTCCCTAAAAGAAAGATGCATCTTGTTAGTAAGAGTAGTCTGCCAAATCCTCTTTAAAGCAATCATGAAGGATATAACACATATTCTTTTTTTTTGCTCTTCTATGGCATTCTTTTCACTCAACGACTTGACTTCCTCTTAACACCTACTAGAATCTCATGGTGCCTTCTTTTGGGTGTTGATGGTAAGTTTACACTCAAATTAGAGAACATTTAGTTGACCCGAATTTTTCTAACCTCGAACTTATGTGAACTCATTACACTTGAGTGGATTTAAACCGTCTAGAGTCTATCCTATGTTCCACATGATTAAACTTTATCAACCTAAAAACTTACATTTGAGGTGAAGGTAGCACACTCCTTACCGATTTAGATGTCTAAAATTCTATCTTTGACTTCAAAAACCCAATTTTTGTTTTTGAGTCACTTATGATACAATCCTGTTTATTTTTGTACATTATCTAAGGTAAGTCTCTTTCTATTTGATGACATGGAGATTAATCTATTTTGTATAAATTTCTTCAAAGTTTACATATCAAACGACCCCTTTACTATACTTTTTTTTTTGACAGAAAAACACCAACTTTATTAATCAGAAAAAGTAGATAAATCTGTCAATACAGCTACAAGTGCTTCAGGAGGAAATTCCTCCAACCACACTCTTACCCCATCAAAATTACAGCTTAATTTAGCAAGGAGATGTGCCACCCCATTTCCTTCTCTTTTTATGAACGAAAAGGAAATCTTCCTGCACATTCTAGCTAGCTTATAAATGTCACGTAAAATGCTCCCCAATACAGTAGGTTCCGTGCTGCTCTTCTGTAATTTTTGGTAGACCTCCATATTATCCATTTCAACCACAAATTCACCAAAACCTGCTTCCATGGACGTCTTCAAAGCATGTCTCACTGCCATGGCCTCCTCGACTGCCACCTCGAAGCTGCCAGACAGAAAACAACACGTGGAAACTACCACATCACCCACGCTATCTCTTGTGACTCCCCCCAAGCCAACACCCCTCCCCTTGAATATAGCCCCATCTGAATTTATCTTGTAAACATTTTCCTCAGGAGCTTCTCACTTCGTTTTGAGCTGCACCGACTTTATATCCATACCATGACACTCCCCTGCAGTAACATACTCCCCCACTAGCCCCGTCGCTCTATGGATGACTTCCTCCACTGGCCTCTTTTTGTTTTCAAAGATCCACCCATTTCTTCTCAACCAAATACCCCAACTCAAGCTCCAGAAAATACTCCACCAATCCTTCTCTTTGTAAGTGTTTTTCAGCTCAACACACCACTCTCTAAACGACCCCTCTCTATTTTCATCAACTTCCAATCTCACAGGAGAGTAGTGCCAGACACGCTTTGCTTCGGGACAGGTAGCAAGAGCGTGCAGCACTGATTCGGACCCCTCCCCACACACAGCACACCTTGTGTCACCGCCCATCCCACGTTTCACAAGCTGTCCACGAACCGCCAAACCATCCTTCACTGCTCGCCATGCAAAATGTTTTATTTTAGGGGGCACGCTCGCATTCCATATCAAGTCCCAATCAAAACTTCCTTGCGTTGTAGACGATGATGCCTTGCTATTATACTCCTCTGTCAACAACATCCTATATGCACTTCTAACCGTGAAGCGCCCATCCCTTGAGTAATGCCAACACCAAGTGTCCGTCTCATCAAACATAGGCACCAAAATTCTCTGAATTGATGTCACTTCGACTTGAGAGAACAATCTCCCCAGCATCTCACTATCCCACTCTCTATCCTTCCACAATTCTTTCACAACTCGGGGGGCCTCTTCATCATCAATAGGCCTCGAATCAATTTTAAACCTCGGTAAGTGTTGCACCCATGGCTCTCCCCATATGCTCGTGGTTGCTCCATCTCCTAAAACCCTCCTGGCACCCTTCTCAATCACCTTCCTCGCCCCCATGATAGACCGCCAAGTGAAGCTCATATTTGGGGTCTCTTTCGCCTCCCAAAAAGAGCACTTCGGGAAGTATTTACCTTTTAGAACTCGAGCCATAAGCGACCCCTCATTGTTCACAACCCTCCATGCTTGTTTTGCAAGCAAAGCTTGGTTGAACAACAACATGTTTCTAAAACCCATACCCCCATTTTTCTTTGAACCATACATTTTCTCCCAAGCCACCCAACATGTTTTTCTTTCTTCCCCTTTTTGGCCCCAAAAGAAATGTCTACAAACTTTTTCAATTTCTTTCAAAATACTTACCGGAATGGAGAAACATTGCATAGCATAGGTAGGGATTCCTTGTGCCACTGATTTGATAAGTATCTCTCGCCCTGCTTGTGAAAGATATTTTTCTTTCCACCCCTTTAGCTTTTTCCAGATTCGATCCTGAATAACTTGGAACACTTGTTTCTTAGAGCTCCCAAGGTACGTCGGGAGGCCTAGATACTTGTCATGTCCGTCGACAGCCTTAAAAGATAACTTCATCTGAAGTAAATTTTTCTTCTCAAGCTCAATATTTCGGCTAAAGGACACTTCTGACTTGTCCATATTCAATTTCTGACCTGATGCAGCTTCATAGGTAGAAAGAACCTCTAACACATTTTCAACCTCATCTTCATTAGCCCTTACAAACAACAAGCTATCATCTGCAAAAAATAAATGGGAGATAGAATCCACTCTTCTTCCAATTTTAAGGCCATAAATTTTCACTTTCTTCTCCGAGTCCCGCAAAAGGGCCGAGAGCCCCTCCGCACACATAATGAATAGAAAGGGAGACAAGGGATCCCCTTGTCTTAGCCCCCTACTTGGCTTGAAATTTCTCGAAGGCTGGCCATTTACAAGCACCTTGAACTCAGCAGAACTAACACACTTCATGATGTTATTGACATAGACCCCTGGGAAACCGAATTGCTGCATCATTTTCTTCAAAAAATTCCATTCAACTCTGTCGTATGCTTTGCTCATGTCAAGTTTAAGGCCCAAAAACCCTTGTTTGCATGTTCTTTTTTTCCGCAAATAATGGAAGCATTCATAGGCTACCAACACATTATCAATAATTAATCTTCCCGGTACAAATCCACTTTGAGATTCATGGATGATATCAGGGAGAATTAATTTTAATCTATTTGTAAGGACTTTAGACACCATTTTATACAATACATTACACAGACTAATTGGTCTAAAATCAACAGGAGACTCACATTTCTTCTTTTTAGGAATTAAAACTATGTGAGTCTGATTAATAGAACCAATATCGCCATCATTATTTAAGATGTCTAACACTTTCTCAATCACATCCTTACCTACAACATTCCAAAATTTTTGAACAAAAAATGCATACCATCAGGGCCAGGCGCCTTTGTTGGGTGCATTTGACAAATCGTAGCATACACTTCGTCACCAGTGAAAGGGGCATCAAGAAGCTCGAACTGGCCTGCGGAAATCCTAGCATCCACCTTGTCCGTGACTTCCGAAGTGTCGCCCTGACCACCCGAAGTGAAGAGTTCCTCATAGAACGCAGCAAGGACTTATGTAATCTGCTCCTCATCTTTAAAATCATTTCCCGCCGCATTCTTAATGCTAGCTATGTGATTTCTTGTCTGCCTTTGTTTCGCCTTAGCATGGAAGAAGGTTGTATTTTTGTCACCATGTTTCAACCATTCTTGTCTGCTTCTTTGTTTCCAATACATTTCCTCCCTATTTTCAAGTTCATCCATCCGATCATCGAGAGTTTTCATCTACGCTATTACCACCTCAGTTTGTGCTTCTCCCATGAGCCTCTCCATTCTACTCCTACAGTCCTTCATTTCTTTCATAAAATCTTTAAATTTATTCCTGCCCCAAGCACTAAGACTCCTCGAAGTATGGGCAATTTTAGAGCACAAATCACCCTCTTTCTCCCACACACTTCCTATAATATTTGCATAGTTTTCATCCCAAAGCCACATTTCTTCAAATCGAAACAATCTGCATTTCCTCCTTTTCTTTTGTACCTCAATATTACCTTTCAAACACAACAGAATAGGGAGGTGATCTGACTTACGTTTTGACAAGTGAGTAACAAAAGAACCTGGGAAAAGATTTCTCCATGTTGGGGTTGCAAAAAATCTATCAAGCCTCTCTTGTATGTTGTTCTCGCCACCTCTGTTGTTAGTCCAAGTAAAGTCATGCCCCAAGTAACCCAAGTTCTCAAAGTTACAAAAACTAGCAGCTTATCTTTGAACCTCCGCATCTTCAACACAAAAGTTATTTCCTCCTTGCTTCTCATGTGACATCATCATTAGGTTAAAGTCCCCTCCACATAACCATGGCTCTTCTTGATCTTCACGGAGCTGCATCAAAAGCTGCCCGTTTTGTGTTTTTGATCATCTTCCGGGTATCCATAAATACCAATAAAGCGCCATCTTTCATGCTCCATATGGTCAACCCATACGTCAATGTGATTATTAGAAAACAACTTTGTGCTAATATCCATCATATCACCCCATAAAAGCGCCAAACCTCCACGCCTACATCTTCCTACCCCTACACAATCCACAGCCACCATATTTTTTAACCTCAATTTTTGTTTTATTTTTTCCATCTCAAAAGCATTTAAACGAGTTTCGGAAAGAAAAACCATTTGGGGATTTTCCAGAATAATAATACGTTTTAACGCATTGACTACAGGGACATTCCCCAAGCCCCTATAGTTCCAAGAGAGGGTGTAAATCATTTCTCACCAAGAGCCCATGATGTGGGGCCCGCCACTTGTTGAACAGTTACTTCTATGACACGTTTTTTCGAAGACATAAAAGTGTCATCTTCCATATATTCACTCATGTCATGGTCCTTCTCACCTTCTTTCCTTTTTCCATTTAACTGCTCCTTCTTCCCACTCCTACTCTCTCCATGTCCTCTGTTAATTCTCTTCCACTTCCCCTGTTTGATCCCACACTCCTCTTCCCTGACCTGACAGTCTTCACTTACAACCAAGCTACAATCACTCGGCTCCCTTCTAGGTTCCTCTTGGATTCCACCAACCTGCTTCCCTTCTAGCTCTCCTTGAATCCCTAACCCATCCTTTAGCTTTTCCCCCTGCCCTTCTCCCTCTTCCAACTCCACTACCCCTAATTTATCCATCACCTCTTTCACCGAAACCTCTTCCCTCCAGTTGCCCTCACTCTTCTTCAATTTTGTTACAAACAAGACCTTTGCACAACTAGCTTTGCCCGCACCCTTTTGCTCAGTATCAAGAACTCTCCCACTCTTCCATGGCGAAGCGTTTAGCCACCCCTCAAAGTGAGTCGTCGGCTCTTCGACATCCCGACACTCTTCACAATCTTTAATTCCATGCCCCATCTTACCACAGTAGAAACAGTAGAGGGGAGGACGTTCATACTTAACATCAAAGAACTCCTCCAAGCCCCCACTTAACTTAACTTTGACCACCTTTACAAGTGGTCTTCTCACATCGACTTTCACCCGCATTCGGATGGACTTGTCTATTCCCAATGATCCTGAATTGTCCATCTTCACAAAAGTTCCAATTTTGTTACCTAATTTCTCCACGTTGGCCATATTTAATCTGCCCTTGACAGGAAGATTGTATACACGAACCCACATGGGCAAATCATACATCAGATTTTCGGATAGCTTTACCTCCGGGTCAATCTCACTGAAAACCACAGCATGCCTATCGAAATGCCACGACTGTTCATCTAGGACCCTTTGTTTATCCCTCCAATGGTGGAATTGGAACATGTATGTGTTTTTATTGATGTTGCTAATTTCCACACCCTGTTTAGGGTTCCACACATTTGTCATCGTATTGATAAAAACATTCACATTTATGTTTCGATCCGTCCAAATCTTGCTAACCAGACTTAATTCAATTCTTGCATCCTCGTCATCTACCACTTCCTCATCCCATTCAATTGCTGTATCACTGCTTTCTTTGTCACCAAATAAGAACTCGTTACTGACTTTTTTATTTCTCTCGATAATTCCCGTGTTTTGATCACTACTCGCTATTTGGCTCTCTCTTTGATCGATGGTAGCCTTCGCCGAATCCATAGAAGTCATCAGGTTCTCCACCGGAGTCGAAGAACGCCACCTTCCACCGAAGGAAAACCTAGTCGGGGACTAGAACCAAACTCCTCCTAAGGGAAACTTAGAGGGGAACTAATCATCCCCTTTACTATACTTGATAAAACTAACACGACTACAATAGACATGTACTCGAAATTGGATAAATCAACATTGATATTAACCAATTTGAATCAAACCAAACATTATTAATATTACTCAATTATATCATATTTTTGTAGGGATCGGAAGAGGTCACTACGACACTCACAATGTCACGCAAACAAGACGATCAACCAACAATTCAAACCAATCAACCCAAATCGTCACACAACTAAATTACCACATAAAATCAGCAACTATGCAGTAGCAAAACAACAACAATACCAGCAATAATAGGAAGAAACGATAACAATCAACACACGATATTTTTACGTGGAAAACCCCTTCGATGTGAAGGATAAAAACCACGGGACCATTGAGGAGTCCACCCTAAGTTCTCTTATTGATAAAATTGAGGGAAAAAGAATCCTAAATCAGTTTACAAAGGATTCATACACCCACCAACAACAAGAGCAACAAGAGATAAAAAATAGAGAGCAAAAGGAGTAGAATTCACCCAAAAACAGCAGTTCTGTCCATAGACAATTCCGACCAAACCAGCGCTCAAAACGACGATCCAACCGTCGAAAATGAAGCCCTTGATGTCAGGAATAATCTGTCAAAAATTTAGCATGATCCAACGGTGGAATTTCGCGCAATGAGCGATTTTCTGAAGGCTGCCCTGAAAACTCCGTACCTAGACACTCTCCTCTCTCTCTAGTGTTTTTCGAATTTTGTGTGTGTTAATTCAGCTATTGCTTCTCACACTTACTGCCCTTATTTTTCTTCTAAGGGTTACCTCCAAAGCTTACTCAAGAATCCACAAAACCCATGCTAAAAATGGACCCAAAATTAAGACATAACATGTCTACTACAAAAGCCCACAATGCATGTGTCCAAAAAACAATATAAGAATATTGCAAATTGGGCTAGATACCTCAACAATCTCCCCCTCCAGCCCAACACGGGGAAGACCAACACACTTCAATCATCACTTGAAGCTCATTCCCATAAGCTTGCCGCAAACATCAAGCTTGCTTCCTGGAACTACCTTTGTCATCATATCGTACACCATTTTTGTCGGTGTGGACTTTCTTCGGTTTCAATTGCTTTTCCTCGATCACATCTCGTAGCCAATGATATCTAACATCAATATGCTTGGTACGAGCATGATACATTGCATTCTTGCTTAAATCCATAACACTTTGACTATCACAATGCACTACATACTCTCCTTGCTTCAAACCCAACTCTCGAAGGAATCTCTTAAGCCAAAGCATCTCCTTGCTCGCTTCCACAACTGCTATATACTCTGCCTCAGTATTCGACAAAGCCACACACTTTTGCAATTTGAATTGCCAAGAAATGGCTCCCCCGCGAAAAAGTGAACACATAACACGAGGTAAGACTTTTCCGTTATCAAGATCACCAACCATGTCGCATCTCTCGTATATCCCTCAAGAATAGGTTTGCCACCTCCATAACACAAACAAAGTTTGGAAGTGCCACGCAAGTACTGAAGATCCCACTTCACCGCATCCGATGAACCTTACCCGGATTGGATAAGTATTCGCTTACTAAACCGACGCGGAATGTGCAATATCGGGCCTAGTACACACCATAGCATACATCAAAAGAACCAACAACAGAAGAGTAAGGAATGGATGACATACTTTCTTTCTCCTTCTCTGTTGTAGGACAAGCTTTCTTGCTTAACTTGAAATGTGTTGCTAGTGGTGTACTAACAGGCTTGGCATGCTTCATATTGAACCATTCAAGCACCCGTTCAATATATTTCTCTTGTGAAAGCCACAACTTTCCAACTTTCATGTCACGAGCAATCTCCATGCCTAAGATTTGCTTTGCAGGACCCAAGTCTTTCATGTCAAATGACTTGGACAAGTCTTTCTTCAAACATTGAATCATTCCTGCATCTTGTCCAACTATCAACATATCATCTACATTTAAAAGAAGGATGATGAAGTTACCTCCAGAGAACTTTATGAAATACACACAAGGATCTGCCAAAGTTCGTTTATAACCATTGCTTGTCATAAACGAATCAAATTTCTTGTACCATTGCCTTGGTGCCTGTTTAAGTCCATAAAGACTCTTCTTTAACTTGCAAACAAGTTTATCTTTCCCTTTTTCTTCAAAACCTTCAGGTTGCTCCATGTAGATCTCTTCATGCAAGTCACCATGTAAAAATGCAGTTTTTACATCAAGTTGCTCTAACTCAAGATCAAGACTTGCTGCTAAACCCAATACAGTTCTGATAGATGTAATTTTGACCACCGGAGAGAAGATCTCATCAAAGTCAATGCCCTTTTTCTGGTTGCATCCCTTTACCACCAATCTGGCTTTGTGCTTCACTATCTTCTCATCATCTTTCTTGTTCTTGAAAACCCATCTGTTTCTCAAGACTTTCTTGCCTTGGGAGGCTTCACTAGCTCATAAGTGTCATTCTTTTCAAGGAATCCATCTCCCTCCTTCATAGCATCGGAGCCACTCGGTTTTTCTCATCATGAGACAAGACCCATTGATAGTTCTCTGGCTCTCCATCTTCACTAACTAGAATGAACTCTAAGCTTGGATACGTTGTTGAAGGTTTACGCTCTCTAGTGGACCTTCTAACATGTGTATCCTCCACTTGAGGGGTAGGGTTGCTCCCCCGCTCATGAATCTCTTCATGAACCACTTCCTCATTTGCATCATCCTCTTGGATTTCTTCATCGAGATGAAGACTAATCAAGATCTTCATCATCAACATGATCCGTACATCATTATCGGGTTGTACCTCACCAACATAATCATGTACATCATCTAGTACATCCTCAACATTCTCATTCTCATTTCTTTGGTTGAATCATAGGAGGAGTAGAAGTAGAATCATTAGTAGTATCAAAAGATAACTCAAGTAGAAGTGTACCTTGTACTCGAAGATTTGCACCCTTCTCGTGCTCAAAGAATACTACATCCCTACTTCTCACTACCTTCTTCTTTTCTACCGGATCATATAGTCTAAAATCATACTCTTCATCCCCATACCCAACAAATACACATGGATTGGATTTCGAATCAAGCTTTGACCTCGTTTCTTAGGCACATTGCATGTATGCCTCTTAGCCAAAGACTCTCAAAATGTGAATAAGACAAGAGGAATCGATGGAGATTGATTAATCAAATATACGGCACATTGCCTTTGCTTCAGCCCGAAAATGTCTTAGGAAGATCGACATTCTCGAAAGCATGCACCTCACCTTCTCTACAATGGTTCTGTTCATTCTCTCAGCAACTCCATTGTGTTGTGGTGTGTCCGGGCCCGTTTCTTCTCATGTCTAATGCCATGTTGTGAGCAATAATACTTGAACTCATTCGAAGTATACTCACCACCGTTGTCGGATCGAAGACACTTCAACTTTCTTTCGGTCTCCTTTCTACCATGGCATGAAACTTTACGAAAATCTCGAACACTTGGCTTTTTGTCTTCAACATATACACCCAAGTTCTTCG
Source organism: Beta corolliflora (assembly GCA_947648045.1). Classification (NCBI taxonomy): domain Eukaryota; kingdom Viridiplantae; phylum Streptophyta; class Magnoliopsida; order Caryophyllales; family Amaranthaceae; genus Beta; species Beta corolliflora. Next base: position 106,834 of record CANSZD010004263.1, read on the forward strand.
AGTAGCATCATCAATGAAAGTGACAAAATATCTATTGCCACCAAGAGACTCCACCTCAATAGGACCACAAACATCGGAGTGAACTAACTCCAATTTTTTCGCTTTTCCGGTGGACTTCCTAGAAAAGGAAGCTCTATGTTGCTTACTTGCCAAACAATGATCACAAGGGTCAAGAGAAACTGCTTTTATCAACGAGAATAAAAGATTTACCTACTAAGTCAGTTTGATCCCCTTGTCACTCATATGCCCTAGCCTTCGATGCCACAAATTTGGAGAATTCTTTTCTTCAATTCGCATCTCAATTCACCGGAACATACACTCAAGTATGTCTTATACAAAGAGCAACACAAACTTGCCACGAGCACCTGTCATCGAACCCTTGGATAATTTCCACTTACCATCACCAAAGGTATGTCGGAACCCTTCTTGATCAAGGACATATGCGGCATAACGTGATTAAGGCGTAAATCGGGAATATGGCGCACATTCTTCAATGTAAGCATGCACCCAACACTTGTCTTCACACGAATATCACCTAGCATAACAATGCTAGCGAGCTCTTGTTCCCCATCTTCACACTAGATTGATAGTTCGTGAAATACTCCCTTTTGGGAACACAATGGTAATGAAGCACTCGAATCTACAAGCCACTCTGGATCTGAACTTTCTACATGATGACACTCACTAGTTGCACAAATCAAAGTGACCTCATCATCACTCATAGAAGCGGTTCTTAACAGTATTTTTATCATCTCCCCGCTTTGCGAGTCTTGCTTCTTACCTCGTTCTTTCTTCCAACGGTAGAAAAACTTTTAATATGGCCCGGTCTTGTTGCAGTGATGACATGTCCTAGTCTCTCTATCTCTAGACTTGGACCTCCCCTTGAGTTACCACGACCTTTGGGACCCGTACTCTTACTTCTTCCACGATTCTCAACAACAAGAGCATGTGAATTATCAACTCCCATCTCCTTTCTTCTTATCTCTTTATTAAACATGCTTTCTTTGATCACATCCAAAGATAGCACACCATCCGGAGTGAGTTACTAATAGTCACAACCAAAGTTTCCCCACTATCCGGTAAAGAACTCAACAAAAACAAAGCTTGCCAGTTCATCATCAAGAACAATCTTCATAGTAGTCGCCTTATTAATAATATCCCGAAAGTCACTCGGATGCTCGAAACAGACTTTCCACCTTTCAATTTCAAGTTAACAAGTCTCTTGATTAATGAAGCTTTGTTATGTGCGGTCTTCCTTTCATAAAGACCTTCCAATTTCTTCCACAAATCATATGGGTCGGACTCTTGTGACACATGGTTGAAAATGCTAATGTCAACCCATTGTCTTATAGTCCCTAAAGTCTTTCTTTTCAACTTTGCCCAATCTTTCTCTTCCATTTTATCCTGGTTTAGATGGTTTTAGAGACACTACCATCGAGTTGGTGACAGGTTTCAATTGGGTCATACAAATCCTTGCTAATATAACAAGTCCTCCATCATAGGTCTCCAGGATGGAATAATTGGTTGATGTCAATTTAACCATTGAACTACCTCCACTACCACTAGTAGACTCCATAACAATGGTCAAATTAATCTCCGGCTCGATACCAAGTTGTAGGATCGGAAGAGGCCACTACGACACTCACAATGTCACGCAAACAAGACAATCAACCAACAATTCAAACCAATCAACCCAAATTGTCACACAACCAAATTACCACATAAAATCAGTAACTATGCAGTAGCAAAACAACAACAATACCAGCAATAATAGGAAGAAACGATAACAATCAACACAAGATATTTTTACGTGTAAAACCCCCTTCGATGTGAAGGATAAAAACCACTTGGGACCATTGAGGAGTCCACCCCTAAGTTCTCTTATTGATAAAATTAAGGGAAAAAGAATCCCAAATAAGTTTACAAAGGATTCATACACCCACCAACAACAAGAACAACAAGAGATCAAAAATAGAGAACAAAAGGAGTAGAATTCACCTAAAATAATTGTTCGTCAATCCGAGACAATTCCGACTAAACCCAGGCGCTCAAAAGCGAGCGATCCAACCGCCAAAAATAATGCCCTTGATGTCGGGAATAAGCTGTCAAAAATTGAGCATGATGCAACGGTGGAATTTCGGCAATGATGGCGATTTTCTCAAGGCTCCCAGCCGAAAACTCCGTACCTAGACACTCTTCTCTCTCTCTAGTGTTTTCGCAATTTTGTGTGTTAATTCAACTGTTGCTTCTCACACTTACTGCCCTTATTTTTCTTCTAAGGGTTACCTCCAAAGCTTACTCAAGAAGCCACAAAACCCATGCTAAAAATGGACCCAAAAATTAAGACATAACATGTCTACTACAAAAGCCCACAATGCATGTGTCCAAAAAACAATACTTCAACAATTTTCTTGGTAAATCATACAAAAAAGACTCCGAATGACATAACACGATCCAAATATGAATGAATGTCTTATCGCTTGTTCCAAATCGAATCAAATCAAACTTATCAATTAACCCATTTGCAACTTATACCTCTTTACAATTCCAACCATAATCTATCTCTATTATATAAGCCAAGCAAGGGGGAGCAATGGTGTCCCCCCTAGGGAATTTACTTAATTGCCCCTCCACAAAAAAATATTACATTCCAAATACAACCTCGAGCGCTTATTCTAAACCAATTCCATGCATAAACTTGCCAAAAAAAATCAATCAAATCTTCATTAAACCCAATCAACTCATATAAAGATCAATCACATAAACTAGCCAATAAAAAAGATTCATAATCAAGAACTTACCAAACATTACTACCACTGGGACAATAACAAAAAAATTACATATTATTTTCATGACAAGAGACAACTCAAATTCAAACTCAAATAAATTTTTCCATTACACAAAATCAATTACAAACAAAAACTCCAAAAAAATCGGTTCTCCTCATAGATTAGAGCTTCATGGCATTCTCGAGATACGATATTCTCAAATTTGCGGATATTTTGTTGTTAATCGTGTATGCGGTTCGTCATTGAAAATAAAAGTATGAGTAATGTTTTATCTTTAGTAAATCTTAAGAATATATACTATGTTCGAGTAAATTTAAACTCAAATTACAGTAAATCTTACGAACATGGGCTGTGTTAGAATTTTTTTTTAAAAAAAAAACTCAAATTACAATTTATATAAAATTTCATTCAAATATAATTGAAATTAAAATTAAAATTAAAATTACGTCAGAAATGGTCAGGAAAAAAAAATCGTCAAAAATAACTTTAAATTTGTGCCCATATATTAAAAAAATTTGAGAAAAATATATCAACTCAACCGTTTTTTGCCCGGATATTAAAAAGAATTTGAGAAAAAATACTTCAACCCGGATATGAAAATCAAAAAGTTTGTGCGCATAATCGAATTTTAGCCCATCAAATCGATATTCAAAAAATACCTTATCGACGACATGAAGAGCAGCGCCATGACCGTTAAAGCCAGCTCCAATGATGATGATATCATAATCCAAGGTCTCAAGAGAGTGAACTCGATGACTCTGGAGTTGAACTCGCGCGAGAACTCACTGAGAAACTACCATTGCGTCGGATGCGAGGCGGCCATTTCGTCGGACATGGGTCCGACTACACGCCTCTCGACGTAAATCAAGATACATGATCAGGCTTCGGACAAGCATGCGACCTTGAGAATGCTCACTATTTGCGTCGGACCCCGACCCATGTGCGACGTAAATAACTCTTGGTCGCTAGCTATTGTGGATGCGAGGCCGTACCCATTTGCGTCGCATGTTGCCCCATATGCGACGCAAATGACCTACCATGCGTCGCACATTGGGCAGCATGCGACGCAGCATGGTAGCCCCATGCAGCCACGCGCGCCACCGGCCAAACTACCATATGCGTCGCATGTTGCTCAATGTGCGACGCAGATGTAGTCATTGCGCCGCATATGGAGCAACATGCGACGCTAATGATGATTTTTGGGGGGTTTTTTTTCTCTTTTTTTTTTCATATACAAATCCTTAAACTTCAAAAACTAAACGAACATTATATTAATAATTATGAGCGAAAATTCGAGCGAGTCTCTTTTGTAATTTGGACAACCCAAGAAATCGTTGGGAGAATTTTGCATATATAACCAATTGCAATCAACCAACCTGTTCCAAGTACATCTCAAAGCAACCAATATTGCAATCAATTGCAATCGACCAACCAACAAGGTTCAATATATTGTTCAACCTATATATACATATACTAACAAGTTAGTTTGCGGCTTTGACGACCTCTACAAAGTATTTTGCAAAAGTTCTCTAAGTTCGTCGTTTCGGTTGCAAGTGAGTATGGCCGAGGGCTTGGTGGAAAATCCTAGAAATATATTAAATTAGTTAATATACTTGAAAATTCTATAAGTATAAATAACAATTTATTTACATACATATACCTCCCGTGAATTATTCGAATCATAGTGCATGCGGACGATTTCAAGCATGTTTCTCATCACGAAATAGCCGCATTCCGCTCCTCCCGATTGTTGAGCACACTACACCAAATTTAAGATATATATTAGAATCGGAAATAAAATCCTAAATAGAATTATAAAATGTGTACGAAATACAAAACATAAGAGTTTTACCTGAATCAGTTATCCAAGACAATTTAGTTCCTTTATTGAATCCTTCAAGGCACGTGAAACTTGTATATATGCACTAAGTATAGAAATTTTGTAACAAACAATAACTATAAACATTTGTAAATTATTTAAAATATCATAAAATACATGTAAATTAATTAACATGTATAACAACTATGAACTTACGTATTCGGCGGCATCTTGATAGCTAATTTTCTTTCTCTCTCGTAGCGAATCAAATGTATATACCGCTTTCTTAGATAGACAAATGACAAGAAGAATCCAATGTTCCCTAAGGCATGAAACAAAATGTGATGTTCATATAACCACAAGTTCATATAGATAAAACAAAGAAAAGATTAGTTTAACTAACATACTTTTTGAATATACGGACATAGGATGAAACGCATATTTTAATTCGCTTTTATTGTACTTGCCATGTAGTTGATCACGGCATCTGGTTCATTGCGTATCATGGTCGCCGAAATCATACTTGGACACATGAAACCAATAGTACCCTCTGGTTCAGACTCCTCTTCCAAATACCTACACTCCAAATACTTATACTTAGAAGAAACAATAAAAATAAATATCAATGTTAATTAGTTTAGAGTTTGAGAATTCTCACATCATAAATATTTGCAAAATGGATACATTAAGCCATGCTCCTGAGAAATTGAAAAACATCTTGTCCGCGAGAATGATCATCGATCACTATCGTAGTTGAAGACGGTACCCTTCATAACTTGCATATTCAAAAGGCTCATCTCGAGGGTCGGTTGCAAAATAATCGCTGCATATCCTTGGCAGTATCATTCATCTCCTCCAGTGATAAGTCAATAAAAGGATCTATGTACCTATGTGTAGACTCATCGGTGCAAAGATCACTACCAACTAATTTTTTTTTCTTCTTCTTCATCGCACCACCCTCAGGCAAATGTTCCTAATTCAATTCGACTTCTTTTTAATTCATACTATATATATGTATATAGATTATTTCATATATCAATCAAGTTTACGTAGTATATAAATCAAGATATTAAACATAAGTTACCGATTATCCGGAGACTATGAATACCAACTCTTTCGGCCATTCCATGAGTGAACCCTCACTTGACCGAGTTTGCCGATGCATGGAGTAGGTAGTGGAACCTGAACATCTGCGTAGTCCGGAAAGAAATTATCAACACTCACTTTCACGGCCGTAGGATGTGATGATGACCCCATTTGTGGATGAACGGTACCCTCGCCCACAATGATCGGCCCCGAGACATCCGCTAATGCCAAACGACATGGAACTTGACTCTTAACATCCAATGAGAGCACAATGTCATTAATTAAGTGTTTTAGAAGCATAATATCATAATCTTAGAAGATATAAAAATAAACTTATACCCGCAAGTTCACAAATGGATCATTGCCCCGTGTGACGCTACTAGGATCAACCGGAGTGTGAGGACTTCGGACCGGCGCATCTTCCCTTATTTGATTTGGTGCTTGAAGACCTAATTGCGCGCAAAGCCATCAACCCTTTCTTGAACTATTGCATCTATCTTCGAGTTCATCTCTTGCATCGTCCGTTTTCCAACTCTGGCTCACTCTAGCCTCGAACTCCTGCATCTCCCTCATCATCCATGCCCCTACCCTTTCGAGCAGTACTACTCCGATCGTGATCTCCCCAAAATGTATGTAATCCCAATGCTACGCCTAGCCGTTAACACACGCCCGGGATCGGTCTTTCCTCCGTAAAGCACGTGATAGAGCATCATCCATCCGACCCGGAACAAACTCTCCTTCCTTTTCTTTCCTTTTTCCAATCATCCTCGCGTCCAATTAAAAAAATTCATATGATTAGTAGAATACGAGTAATTAGACAAGAAAATATCATAAAATTTGAAAAATGCTTACAATGGACTCTTTTATCTTTTGTGTTTCTTCATTAGGGAAGAAATTATTTCCTTCCTTATCTTTTTTGATCCCGCGAGAAGCCATGGCAAAGTTCGATCTGCCAAAGGAGGAAAGAATCTGAAGATGTGGATGAGTCAACAGATGATGCCGTAGATGATGAAGGGATATACCCTTTTCTTTTCCAAACAGAATCATCTCCGCATATGACTTTTTGACCCCGAGAAAATGAGGATGAATGTTAGCGTCCCTAAGACTTTCTTGTTTTTCACTTTTAGCCTAATATAAAAACAAGTAAATAGTCAATATTCACAACATAAAAATTGATTATAACATATTATGTGATTGTAACGTACATATAATATACCTTAAACTCATCGAGCTACACTTTGTCACAAATTGCTTCCAAATCTCTTCCGTAATGAAAGGATAGAGCACATACGATCGCTTTATCATTGTCTAGGGCCCTTCCCTCGTTTTTGTGATCCATCGACTCACCAATTTTGACTTGAAATCCCTCCATCAGCTTATCACAAGTAGTCGAAACACATCTCGTTTCTTCTTCTCATCCTCTTGTATTCCAAACTATCTCTTCAATTTAAAAGGGGATATTTCCCTCGGGTACCCCGAGGGTTTGGTGTAATTCCCAAGATAATACCCCCCACATTTGGGGAATTCCTCGATACCTCCCCGAGGTTTGTGTTTGGGCTCCAAGATACCCTTACTATGGGACTGGAACCCTAATGCCGTTAGGTTTCTATCCATAGTATCCCCAATTCTCTCTCCTCCCATTCCCCACCCAATGCCAACTCCCCCTCCCCCGGCCCAAGCGAGCCGGCGCGGGGCCACGGCTACCACCCCGACCGGCGCCGGCGACCCTACCCCCCTCCTCCCCCGCCAAGCAAACACGCACCCCCGGCATTGACCCGCGACGGCGACCCCACCCTCCCCCTTCCCCCCCACCCTCGACCACCCCACCCCCCGTCCTCCCTTTCCCCATTCTCAAATCCCCCATCCCACCCCCACCTCGACACCACCCTCCCTCCTTTCCCCCTATCGAAATGGCCCCCCCCTTCCCCGTCCCCCATCGTGAGTCGACTCCCTCCCCTTCCTCACCCGACATACGCTTCCCCCAAACCCTTAAACCCACCCCAGAAACCACCCTAGGGTGCCGCTGGCTGCTTTTTGGCACGGCGCCACCGTGGCCGGTGAGGAATCGGGAATGGGGAAGGATGGGGCTAGGGTTGCCCAGCGCCTGAGTAGGTAGGTGGCCTCTAGACCGTCGACCGCCGAGGGAGGGTGGGGTTAGCGTGGGTGGGGGAATGGGAGGAGAGAGAAAATTGGGATACTATGGACGGGAAACCTACACGACGTTAGGTGTTCGGGTCCATAGTATGACATCTTGAACTCAAACACAAACCTCGGGGTATTCGAGGAACTCCCCCAATGTGGGGGTATCTCTTGGGAAGCCACCAAACCTCAAGAGTACTGAGAACTATCCCATTTAAAAAATAATACACGATTAGTAACCAATAAACAAGATCTCATTAAATTAAAAATGACTTTTAAAATACATGGGTTACTTACTTTCTAGCATCTTCCCACTTAATCTATTTTTTAAGGCCTAAATGGAACATCATCCCAACTATCATACAAGATAGACACTTTGCTTCTACATTTACCGCAATGTGTCTTGTACGCACCCAACATGCTCCCAATCGGACGCATCAACTCGTCCCACCGAGTGCTCTTTGAACCCTGGGTATGGAACGGCAACCCTTTTGTAGGACCTCTAGCCTTACTCACTCTTTTCTTCCCTACTACCTCCACGAGAATCTCGGCCTCGGAACGTGGGCGCCGATCATCCGATGCATCATGCATTATCTCATCTTCCATCACTACACTCGCGAAACCAAATACAAATACTAACCAAAGACATGTTAGATTCATAATACAAAATTATGTTAACAATGCATAAAGTATATAAAATTGAAGATTATAAACAATAGTAGTTGCAATAATAGTTACATAAATTACCCGTTAATCGGCTTTTTCTTTGACAACGTAAAATCCTTCATTATGGTCTTGACGAATGTAATTTGGGTCCAAATCTTCCCCTAATGTACTTGGAATGACTATCGACGAAGTAATAACATCATTAAATTGTGCATCGTATTTCTTCTTCATGGTGTACATCATTAATTCCAAAGGTTTCCCTTTTTTCCTTCAATAACAGCCAAGACCATTTCGAATCGACGTGGTCGACCATGTAGAAAACTTATTTTGCTTGTGATCCCAATATGAAACTATCTTCATGATGCCCTAACCGGCTGAAATTGACTAATGTAAAAAAGCCATGTTCATCCTTCTTTAAACCACGACGAATATCAACCCACTTGCATCGGAAGCTGAATTTTGAGTCAATGTAGTCAAGTTCTAATATCTCTTCAATGAACCCGTAGTAAGACTTACATTGTCTCCTGACAATTATTCTATCCTTCTACTTGTATGCTCTACGATGACAAAGCCCCCAACGTAACACCAACTTTGCTTTGCATCGTGGATTTGTCATCTTGCCGCTTCGTGTAAAATGAATAACCATTGATGTCATACCCTTCATAGGAAAGAACTTGCATCTTTGACCCATATGCCAACCATCTCAACATATCCGATACATCATTTTTTGGGTCGATAATTGAGTTCATAACTCGTTCTTTAAACCAACCAATCAACGAACGAACGATTATGCTCAATCATCAACTCACGTTTATTCTTCAATGGATACTCGAACACTAAGAACAATCATGTGCTCATCTAAGTAAGGATGAACTTGGTTCAGATTTTCTAACACTAAATATTCCGCTTTTTCTTTCCATGCTCTCCATCAAGACACAATATTTTTTTTACCCAATGGTACCACAACCCATCAAGTCTTCCTTCATGTCTAGATTTTGGCAATCCAATTGCTTGTGCACATTCTAAATCCCCGACTTCACATATTCGGTATCACCCTCTCAGAATAGCTGTTCATTGGTGTACAATACTTGCTTCTCGATCATCGTTGGATTCATCACTTTGCCCTTCAAAAAGTACCCATATGTCTTTCGAAAGGCCACATATACCTCATACAAACGGGCCCACAAAGTTTAATTTCTCGGACAAGATGAATTATCAAATGAGGCATGATGTCAAAGGAACGATGGTGGGAAGTACATTTCAAATCGACACATCGTCTCCATTACATCAATTCTTGTAAGTTATCTGGGGAGTGTTAGGATCAATCACCTTGCTAGAGATAGTTCGAAGAAGAAACACAGCCTTTGTTATTGTGTATCTTACTTGGGAAGGCAAAAATCCTCGTATTACCAACGAGGTAATAAATGCTTCGCATCAAGATATGACAATCATGACATTTCAAACCAACGAGTTTCAAGTCCTTCAAAGTGAGACAAGGTTTTGAAAATTTGACGAGTATCCAGCAGTTGACCTTTAACCTGTGCGGAGACTCAAAAAAACTTCGCTTTTCTCCCTTCCTTAGACAAAGTGTAGCAAGTTGTTGGAAGATAATATATAGCGTTCTCCTCGCCTCCCGAGGTGCTAGTTCCTGTTCTGCCCATTTTGACCTTGTCTTTCCTAGCTTTAACTCCATCCTTTGTCTTCCGGGCATATTCAACAATGTGCTTAGGCGACAATGGCATCACAAACATTTTTCTCAATGTGCATTAGATCAAGACAATGCTCGACTTCTAAACATTCCCAATATGGGAGGTCCCGTAATCCTTAGACCTTTTCTTGTATAAGTTCTTTGTGACACTTTTAAGAGGGCCTTGCCAAACTCCTGTTTCAATATCCTTTACCCGCCTAGAAACCCGTTTTCCACGTAAAGGTACATGGGCTTCTCTCATCTCCACTTTTCCGTTGAACAACTTTTCTTCTTACGAAATGGACTGACCTAAAGGAAGCCATGTATGATAATGTGTATACATTCTTCCCACACTGATGTAACCGCTCATCAATCATATCCTCATCACAATAGGGCATGCCTTTTGCTCCTTTAAGCCGGAAATCATTAATCGTGCAAAAATATCATGGCACGTAGTGTAATTCGGTTTTCGTGCGCATCGAACATCGAAACACCTTCATCCTACAACAATTCCGGATCTTGAATGAGTGGGTCAAGATACACATCTATGTAGTTTCCGAGTTGCTTAGGACCTGAGATCGAAGTGACAGCGTAATAAACTTACGCTTCATACATAACCGGGGGGCAGATTATAAATGGTCGGTTGAGAACCCAGCCAAGTGTTATCGTTGGGTACCTAGGGTGCCAAATGGGTTCGTCCCACCCAGTGTCAAAGTCCAAGCCTAAGATTTCGGTGGTTCTTTACCAAAACTCGAAAACTTTCGCTCGAGAGTTCTCCATTGCGGAGAATCGGCCTGATGTCTAAGCATCCCATCTTTCTTCCCCTCATCCGCATGCCACCTTAATAATTTAGCATTATTTTCATCCGAAAATAAACGCCTAAATCTCGGAATGATTGGAAGATACCAAAGAACCTTAAGCGTCGGAGTTTGCTTTCTTTCTCTCCCCCTTCATCATCCTCCTTTGTCTTACGTACCGAGACTCTTTACACCTTGGACACTCACCCAAATCCTTGTACTCATTTCGATACACCACATAATCATTTTGACATGCATGTATCTTCTCATATTCCATACCTAATGGACCTGATAATTTCTTTGCCTCATAGGGTAGAGTTGGGAATTTCATTCCCATCGTGTAGCTATTCTTGTAAAAAAGTGAACAACCTCACTTAGACTTTTATCTCGTCCAACTATGCTTCGATTTCATATTGAGGTTGATGGCAAGGATGCCCAGAAAAGTTTAGTGAAATTCTTACACCAGGATACATAGGTTTGTCCTTTGCACTTAAAATATTATCATACATATTCGTACGATCGGTTGCTTCATCCTCCAAATTGTGCAACATCTCATCTACCCTATCATTCTCATCATCCACCCTATCATTCTCATCATCTACCCTATCATTATCATTATTATCCTCCCCTTTTCGATATCAACCTCAACCTCATCATCATGTGATCGACATTGGAAATCATCACAAGCCAGTGGAGCTCATACCCCGATCATAAAACTCTCCATGCCATGTCCACCTAGTATAGTTGCTTTTAAACCCAATGCCGATCAAACTGATCCCTTATTTGATCCACATCACGATACCCCCTAGAGTTATTGCAATCCTACAACAAGGACACTAGACTAACTTTTAATTGTTCTCGCGATTGATGTTCTAACGCAAGAAGAACCCCCGATAAATTCATCAACCCCTTGTAGAAAATGTTCGCCGAAATCCGATTACCATACATCCGAGTTCGATCCATATTCATACACTAGAGACACCAAACAAAAAGAACACAATATATCGATCACATCATTCAAAGTGTCTTATCGGAAATGCAATCATGAACATTTGGGTCCTTATCACTCTATTTTGACCCATCCTTGAGTTTCTCATCTCACTAGTGAATGAATGTTTGTTTTTCATCCTAAGAAAAATCCACAGACTTCCCTGCGTTCTCCAGAGTACACGATGAAGATAGTAGGTAAACTATCAACATATATACCCGAGAGAACGCTTAGGGAAATGAGCTAGATCTTTCTTAGAATCGAAAACCAAACATTCATTCACATCCTAAGCCAGATAAGAAACTCAAAGGTGCTCCCTAACCACGGACTATTCAAGACTTACTCCCTAATGAGTAAGCCTCGAACGTGTATCTAGGCAAATGATGCACACATTGCAATTAAACAAAGACAAACCTATCCATTCCTTAGATTTCCCTCCCACCCCATTAAGGTATGTCCATATAGGTTTGGTCATAATTCAACATATACTTTCCCAATCACATAATAATAACCAAACAATTCACATATACTTTCCCCAATCATATAAATCAAACAAATCCACAAATCCAAACTAATGGTTACATTAACGTACATCAAAAAGTAAACAAAAGGTATATAATATATACCTCTCGCTTCTCAAGGAGCAGTATGGAAGACAAGCACAACGACGCGAGCTTCGAGAACGACAAACCAACGAGCACTAAGGTGGCAAATGTAGTACAATGTAAAGGAGATCGACATAAGTTTCAAATTCTAAAGTGAGCATTCAAGAATTCTAACTCATAATCGAAACACATAATTCTAAAGTGAGCATTCAAGAATTCTAACTCATAATCGAAACACATAATTCTAAAGTGTGAGTATTCAAGAAACACATGCAAGAAATTGATTCAATACAAAACATAATGAATATAAGGAAGTATTTTAGAACACTACACAAACTATACAAATTCATAAGCTACAAACATCCTAAATTCAATCTCAAAATTATTTCACACATGTTTATCATGATTTCAATTCTAATTTTAACCCCTTAACAAAAATTAGAACTAAAATTATTCAAAGCAACCCCTAAAAAAATTAAGAGAACTTGAAAATACATGATTAATGTAAATTAATACAAAATTTTTTTTTAAAAAAAAAACAAGAATTACATAAATTGCCGGCAGCGTGCACCCCGACGGCGGTAGTCAGCCAGCCATGCGTGGCCTGGCCTGCGGCGGCAAGTGAGAGAGAAAGAGAGTGAGTTCCTGGACGTTTATGAAAATCGAGTGAAAGAGAGAGTGTTGGATGAGAGTCCTTTCGAGTGACCGTCAATGGCACCGGCGGTAGAAGACGAAATGTTTCGCCGGCGAAAGGGGGCACAAAGTGAGAAGCACCAAGAATGAGAGAGAGAAAGTGCGGAACCTACCGAGAATGAAAGAGAGAAAGTGCGAGACCAAAACCAAAACCGTTTCTGAGTAAGCAACGCCGCCGGCGAGTGTGAAGGAGCGCACGGCGAGGTGGTGGAGCACCGTATAGAGTGTGAGGGGGAAGGGTCGAAGTTGAAAGGTGTGAGAGAGAAGAGATAAAGTGGGTCTGGGTTTTTTTTTCGTGTAACTTAGTAAGGCTCCAAAACAAAATAAATTACTGCTTGGGACGTTGCAGCAAGTGCCGCGCTTTAAAAAAAATTGGGAGGCTCGGTGGCGGGCCGGATGGGCCTAAGGGTCCGACGCAAATACCCTTTGCAACGCACCTGCGGCAAGTGCGACGCGAGATATTGCAGACAGTGTGAATTTTGATGAAGCGAAGCTCACAATGGATTGGGGCCTAAGGGTCACGCAAATACTCCCCTTTGTATCGAGACACCAACAAGGTAATGAACAACGCATATAGCTCGGGATCCGGTGCTTTGTACTTCCATGTTGTGCGTCAAGCACTCTTCACTGCATGCGACGCGAAATTATGTTTTTGCGTCGTTTTACCCTTCATGCGACGCACTTGGGGGGGGACGAAAATCGTCCTTTTCTAATAGTGTCTCTTTGAAGTCCACAAAAGCTGAGCTTGAGAGGCTTTAGCGGAGAACTCTAGTGTGTGTGGGTTTGATTTTGGTGGATATTTAGGAAGATGATGCAAAGTGGAGAGAGAAAGTGAGGATCGCATTGTTCTTAGTTTCAATTGAGAGAGAAAATAATTGCGTCAAAACCGAGAGTAGATGGGCTTTGGGAACCCGGGAGTAGCCAAGAATTGGAGAGAGAACGAGAGGGAGAGAAAGGACTCGCATTATCTCCTTGTCTCTTTTGTCATGGTCCATGGGTTGTTTAGAGCTTCTGATAATAAACATTAGTTAAAGATGCAATTTCATTACTTATACTTATTTATTAAAGTGTTTTTAAATACTATTTGTAAGTATTGTATTATTTCTTATTCACAAAATGGAGGTGAACTTAGATACAAACTTTCGCCTTTTTGGTTTGTTATACTATTTGAATAAATTGTTATACCTAAAATGTCGCCGCACGAATAGCGTGCATAAAAAGCTAGTAATTATAGAGGAACATGAGGAGTTTGTTGCTCCTTTGAAATGCCTAAAATACCTTATATAATTGATATTTGAATTGTTAAAATTACCGCCATCGTTTCAAAAGGATGAAATAAAATTTTAAAATTATTTATCTACCATTTATATTTTCCATACATCAATACACTAGCCTTTTTAACCCTTGCAAAAATACACGGGAGGTTTTATGTACATATGATTTAGATATGTGCATAATGCACGAGAATTATCTTGTTTATTATTAAGTAGTTGTTCTTATTCCAAATTTATTAAATCCATAATTATTAGAATCCAGGCATTTAAAGTTCAAAATAATAGTAAATGTACAATTATATTTCATGATATATAAGTTCTTTGTTACAAAATTTTATATTTTTTTAAAATATGTTTAAAAATCTACAATCAAAAGGGACATAGATATAAATTTATAAATACGTAAAATGAAACAAAAAAAACACATCAAAATGTACTTAAAAATTTTGTTTGATAAATTTAAGATTTTAGGATGTTTCTCCTAAAATCATGAAATGAAAAAGCATAGCTCGTGATTTAAAGTTCTTATAATCATATCGTGTATCAAGAAATATACTTTAAAACGGGCGGAAGATTCAGGCGTTCAAAGGACTCATATGCCTAATGCCACAAAGCAATGTATTTATCAACGGCGTTTTTTTTTTTTTTAAAGTAGGTCAAAGGCCTTTCACTCTACCCGTCGCTTCATTAAAAAGCTCATATAAAATCACATTTCGCACCACTATCGGGCAACCACTTTCCTGCCTCCCTTTCCTATCCCGGGCTCAATCCTTCTCTCTTGTTGTTTTGCACCACTCACCGCACTACACCAAACAACCCATCACACACCACCCACCAGGCCACCACTACTTGTACCTTAATTATGGTAGCCATTATCTATAATATAATTTTCGCACGTTGTACAATTTAAGAGAGTGATTGCACATAAATGAGAATTAATTATCTAAAAAGCCCCATCACATTATTTTTATATTTAATTGTTTTATAGTCTTGTAAGTTGAAAACTAATGTAAATTAATTTTTAATAAGTCCTTTTTCTAGAGCAATCCTAAATACTTTTCACTTTCTTTTGTCTCATGATAATACTATTTAAACTTTTATGGTGGAATGAACATTCTATTTGTAACATTTTGAATTTTCATCATGTTTTTCGTCATCTTGAATTATGTGATTTTTCATTTTGTATTCATTATGTTCTTCAATTATTGATTTCAATTATTATTTTTTATTTGTCAGCTCTTCTATAGTTCTATTTGTTAGAAAACACTAAATATATTGTTTATTTCACATACCTTGATATTTTATAATTATATGCTAATTAATATTCAACATTGTCACTTTTCAAAAATTGTCACTAAAAAACATATTGAATAAGTTCAACACTATTTGTTACCATAAACATTCTAAAAGTGCGTTAGGTTTTTATTCTTTTGCTTTTGTGTGGATGTTACTACTAATTCTCGGTTTATATATTTGTTTTCTTGTCTTATATATATTTCTATTTACATGAAAATTCAAGTAAATTAGTTTTTTAATTGTTCTCTTTGTTTTGTAGTAATTCTTATGCACTTTTTAAAAATTTGTATCATAATACTATCTACATTATTTTTATTATGGAAATGATCATTTTATGTACAACAAATTTAACCGCTACTAAAAACTTAAGGTCTAGCACACTCTCTTCTTGATTAATTAAATTAGAATATAACCCGCTATAACTTATGGTCTACGACCTTTAACATAAAGGAAGTATTATTGATATTAGTTAGTCCTACTATAAATAGCATGCAAGAGTAAGTTTTTCAATCAATTCTCTAACAGCCTTACTTATATTTATATCAGCATGCAAGCAAAGTATCTAGCGGAAAAGGTAATTAATCGATTTACATTCTATTTCCTACATTTTAAGGGTTTAGTATTTCTAGCATGATATATGTTACCCGTGAGTATTTTTTTCTTTTACCTTTGTACTATATAATAGAGATCAACCATGGCCACGCTTTATTGTGTAAATGATTTTAAAAATAGT
>CANSZD010004265.1:0-45000 GCA_947648045.1 Beta corolliflora
CACATGGTTGCTAATGTCACGTGATCATGTGATAAATTCCATCCACCTATTGTGCAATGTGACAAGTATGTAAGGAAACAAGTATAAAGGCTATGTGGCATCACGCACGCATTGGAAACATAGGTGTCGAAGTCATAGTAACACCACGTAAAAAAGAAATCCCTAAATAAACACAAAAAAGATACAGCTTAATATGTAATATTGTGAAGGTGCTACGAGGAATACATGGGTTACTCTTTTACACTACTATCAAGTAAATAATTGGCAAAGGCAAACAGTACAAAGCATAGGGAATTGTATACATAGAGCGTGGCTTACATGATTGCGCTTAGTGAAAGCCTAATTACAGAGCTAATCAACGTAAGTAACTTCACATAGAATTCACGTATTAACAAGGCATGGAGGATATTTTGTACCACGTCTATCACCAGATTTCTCATGTTTCACACGTACACTTTGCTAACGTAGGAAAATAAACATTCATATGTAAGCAACCGGCGGGGAGTACTATATAGGGAAACAATAGACCAAAGGAAAGCAAGGCTAATATAGATATTGCATAACAAGGGCATTTTGGTAAGTCGATAGCAAGAGTCGGAGATAATACCTCTCGTATATCGAGTCTTAGAGCTCGTACCCCGCAAGAGTTGAATACATAAAAGCAACCAGGGAAAGCCCTGCGAGAAAGAACCGCGGAAGGTACGAAGGGAAGTAAGAGAAGTGGGATAAGGAATACATGTTTAACAACAACAACAAAGTGGAATGTATATTCCTAACATGTATACGCACGATGTGCTCCTTGAAACCACATGCCATAATGGAATTCATTCCACTCATGATAAGCTATATGACAATTAATTCGCATAGCATGTATCACGTGCACAATATTTTGAACACGTGTGATGCATAAGCTTAACAAACAAACGACACAAGCACACGGATTGTTCGGATGTAGAACATAGATTAGAAGAGCTGTATGACTTCCTCTTAAACACAGAAAGTGGGTTTATGGTGCTCCTTTACACCATATTTAAATGGAATAAATGGTAAAGACAACAAACAACATGGCATGTAATTTGATCTTAACTCTATTTAGGATGCACTCGACGTACATGAGTCTAAATGGTGCGGCACAAGTACATTTCAACCAACTAAGTTTGTGTATATCTTATATTTAGTAAGCAAGGATAAACAAGGAGATATGTACAACCGGAATGACAGACATAGGAAACCAAGTGCGTAGAAACCATCGGACCTCCAACCAAGAGAGTGATCCGTTGCCATATTTGATTCAACGTAGCTCATCAAGCTTTAAGGATCAACAACCACGAATATATTCATGTTACTTGAAAAGCTACCCCCACGAACGATATAACAATTGCACAACTTAGTTGTAGATATAATTATGTAGGATGGAACAAGGACATGGTAATGTGAACATCCTTTACTTCCTTTGGCAATAGCAACAATCAGTGTGGATTTGTGTCAATAAATCGAGTCTGATGTCATTGTCAATTGTGTATTAATATTATATAGAGTTTTGTTTATACTGTTTGATAGATGTGTATTGTCAAATAATAATATTGCAAATGTTATTAGGAAGGTATGTCATGTATGAATGTGTTGCATCAATTAAGTGGATATCATAGTCAATTTTCTTGCAAGAAAAATTCAATTTGGAGATGAAGGAGAAGGAAGAAATAATACCGAGATGGAAAAAAAACTACACATGAACAAAAAAAACGAATACTTGACCTTATATATGGGAAAGGAAGAAAGATGTCGCATGCTAAACCTAAAAACCCCGAAGGGCAGGCGAGTAAAAATGTAGAGAGGTTGAAACACAAGGAAAAAGAAAAGAGAAATAATGCTCGAAGTACCATGGTTGGCCAGAATACTTCCCGCATATAGATGGATGTACTGAACGTTCGAGAGGTGGGTAAGTAGCGCCTACCCAACGCAAGCAAGTGGGTACCAAGGCTGGAAGTACCTATGAATACGGGGCACCTTCATCACATATATCGAACAACGAAACCCATAAATACAAGAACGTTGCTCATAGTATCCCCAAATACCGCTTATTAAGCATTTGTATCTCGAACAATTGAGATATATAAGTTAATAATTAACTTTGCTAAATATATGGAAACATATAATTGTAGTATTCATTGCAAAGTATGGAAGCAAGCGAAGTAATTGAAACTATTGAAGTTGATCTTGATTTAAAGAGAATAACAACAAATATCCTAGGTTTTAATTGAAAAGTATGTGAATAACCAATGCCGGTAAATAACAACAAATATCCTAGGTTTTAATTGAAAAGTATGTGAATAACCAATGCCGTAAATATTCAATTGAAACCTTGTTTTGAAGGAAATGACAATAAATATTCAATTGTGCATTTTTGTAGATGTTTGAATGCTTTACAATTGGTAAATTTCCATTACCCTTTACTTTGCAATTTACTTTGCAATTCGTATCTTCACCATTGGGGTTTTCCTCAACTCGGTTTCGACGAAGGAATGGAAGGGGGAATCCATTTCGTAAATACATAAATCATTTGAATTGATGGTTTATGAGGTTTTGTTGTTGTTAGCAAGATTAGAGCTAACATAGCCGGATCCATTAAAGATAAGAAGCTCATTTCGCTTGAGTGGGAGATTGAGGCGAGACGAAACCGTAATCTCCTTCCCTTTTTTCTCACATGGACAAGATAGAATTGTGTGGCCCAACCCGAGTGAAATGCCCAAAGATTCTTCACCAGTGGAAGACCTCAATGACAGCTCACACCAATTGAGTACCCGAGTCCAACCTGGAGAGATTATGCCTTGCATTTCCTTAGCTACTGATGAATTGCAAGGAAACCTCACTGCAGTGCTCGTTCATATGAACAAAGCGAGAGTGATACTTTTATAAGGGTCATTGATATTTTTGTACTTTTTAATTTCTTACGTTGGGTGCAATTCATTATAAATTTTGCCCGCTTCCCTTCCTTAAGATTTGCCATGTTTGGTAAATGACTTTTTCATCGCATGGCTTTTTCAATTTGGTCAAACAACAAAAGTATGTTGGTTATTGGCTTTTGGTTGGTTGGAGTGGTCGCTTTAAGCAAAATGAAAAAGTTCGCCCACAAGACTTTTTAGATTGGCTTTCATTCTTGCCATAAACTCTGCAATAAAACGTACTAACAATGACAATTAATTTTGCCAAACACTTTTGCAAAAAGTTCTAGCTTTTAAATGCCCAACTTAAAAGCCCAATACATACTAATCAATGCTTCTGACCAATCAAACAAGCCAACTAAACTGCCCGGCAACTAGCAAATAGATTACAAACAACCCCAAACGTGTTTGTGCATTGTCTTGAACCATATTATTTGAAAGTAGACATCACTAATAATATATCACCACTCTTTCACAATATATGCATCATTTCTTATTTGGGACACTATTTATCAACTAACCTTGACAATATTTCTCTTACCATTACAAAAAAACATAAATGCGATCTTGTTAAATTGCTCCAATGCGATGATTTTAGATATCAACTTTTTATAATTTACTTAATGTCAGCGGTGTGTTGGCACACGTGAAAAAGAAAATGGTGCATGTACGTATCATGAAACTAGGTAATAATAATAAATAAGAACAACATGATGTAGAGTTTGTAGACGACAATACAACTCAAGAAGTAAGTTACGGAGCACAACAAGACTCAACAACGACTTTGATGATGCCACGATATTATGCTTCGCACTTGATCTAGATAACGTAGGGCCGACGTTTATTAGACCAAGAGATGAGGTTGTACCCAAAAAAAAGAAGCCCGAAGTAGAACGACGAGTGTAGAGAAATCACCCAATGAGCATTAGTAAGTGATCAAACTCAAAGAAGTAAAGGTATATAAATGTAACTAAATTATAATCAGAAGAAAATTCTATTCTCTATAAGTTACAATAAGCGGATCGCTTATCAAATTTATCCATAAAAAAAAATCTTGTCAAACTAATTGTCCCAAATTTATTAATGGGTTATGCTCTTCTTTGACAATTTACAAATTTGTCACGGGAGTTGAGCATCAAATGGCATGTTCATCCAATAAGATTTTTTTAGATAAACCATCCACTAAGATTTGCTAATTGCTACCGATGTATCAGAAATTTTGTAATGAGTACACCACCTCCCTCCAAGTAGCCCCAACCATAAAGAAAGCGATCCATTAAAGAAGTAATAACGAGGAGCACAACTTGTCCTTCCACGTTTTTTACGCTGTGAGAGGGGCCTTTCTAGAATTGACTCGAAATATCATCATCAATTATAGGAAATGAACAAAACTGATGGGAATGGTCCAAAAATAAAATAGTTGTATGATCTCGAAATAGAATCAGGTACCTCAGTTTAGTTGAAACAAATAATTGATGGAGTATTCCCCCTTATGACCAATTCTTGAAAATTTCGATTTTAAAAAGTCACTTTATTATTTTAAGAAAAATTATATGGTACATGATGTATAAGGTATCCTTCCATCTCATAATAAACTTTTGAATTTTATTTCAATTATGTATGAATAAAAATAAAAGTTAATATTTCAAATACACACCGAGACTAACTAACTATCATTAAAATTAATTCTTTGTTAATTAAATACAACTTAAGAAAAGTTTATAATTGTATTTAGTATTTGGACTATATATTATTGTTTTCTCCGTTTAATAATAGTAATTAAATGAGTACAATCACCCTTTTCATATAGTTGTGACATTCTTTCAATTTACGACTTGTCAACGTACAATTTTAAACAAATAAGATCTATATTTATCTAGTAGAATTACAAAAATAATATACAAATTATACAAATTGAGAGTAATCCAAAAAATCATTCTACACAATATCACCTTTTTAACATATACTACCTCTTTTCCATAAAGCTAAGTTCTACCCATTTACTCTACTCCAAACCAAACAAGCGCGCAGTGGTAAGGTTTGGCGCTTATGATTTCAGGGCATAGGATCAAACCCCACTAAGGGGCTCTTTGAGGGTGGGTTTTCTTACCATCCCCTCCTCCAAGGAGTCCGACCAGCGCACCTTTGGTTATACGTGCGAAGTGTCATTTCGGTAGGCCCTTCATCTTACCAACTTTAAAAAAAAAAATGTATTCTACTCCAAAAATCAAGAAAATTATGAGAGAGAGTGTGCAAGTATGTACTTTATTGTTTTCTAACCGGGATAGAATGTGGTTGTGAGATAACGTAAAACGTAATGGGTTCATAAGGTGGGGCAAGTAGGTAATAAAAATAGAATTGTTTGCCTGAAAATGGAATAAAGTAGATTTGAAAATAACTTTATAGAGCAATGTAAGAACACCTTAAATGAAAAGTGGGAAGAACTTTTATGAAACGCAGGGAGTGGATAGCTCAAATTCAAGTTTTGCAAGTATAAAGACAGAAAAAGTATACTTCCTCTATTATTCTATTACTTGCATCATATGATTCGACACCCATTCTAAATAAAAAAGAGACCGGAAAATGTAAATGAACTTAAATCGTTTAAATCTTAATTCCTTCCCTCTAAACGTAATGTTTAAACTTTTTTAACTTGTTTGTTTGCCTTTACTAACATCATCTCGGAACCGCGTACTCAACCTATATGGTGCAAGTACTATTTACCGTCCGTATTTACTAAAAAAGTCAGTATATTTTTTCCTAAATATCCCTAAACTACCCCTCTCACTCTCACTCTCTCACACTTCACCCCAACCACCACCCACCCACCATAGCAACCACCACCACCACAACAACCACCACGGCGTCAACCACCACAACCACCACTACACCGGCGACCACCACCACCACTCTCACCGAAATTTTTTTTTTAGAAAAAGCTATGGTAAAGGAATTTATTTCAAAAAAAAAATTTTTTTTGGAAAAAGCCATGGTAACGGAATTTTCATTCAGTTACCACCATGGTGGTAACGAGAATTTCTACCATGGTTTTTAAAAAAAAAAATTTTTTTTTTGGAAAAACCCATGGTAGCATTTGAAAATTCCGTTACCTCCACCACCATGGAGGTAACGGAATTTTCATCCGTTACCGTGCACCGGTGGCGGAATTTTTTTTTTTAAACTAACCACATTCCGTTACGGTGTGGTTGGCGGCGTTGACGGTTATTCGTGGTGCTCCGGTGGTGGCGGTGGTCCGCGATGGTGGTAGTCGGGTGGTGGTGGTGGTGGTGGTGGTGGTCGTGTGGTGGTGGTTGGTGTGGGTGGTGGTGGTGGTCGGGTGGTGGTAGTGCTAGAGGTGAGAGAGTAAGAGTGGGGTAAAAAGGGAGGGGTATGGGGGAATTTTAAGGAAAAATACGGCGATTTTTAGTAAATACGGACGGTAAATAGTGATTAATTAAAAAAAAAGTATTATTAATACATACTCCATTTCTTATATTTTATTAAAAGCCGCATACAATAATGGAGTTTATACTTTAATCATTAGTTACTCCCTATATATTAATAAAAGAAAATTGTAAGAAAATACATATTATCAAATTAGGTGTGTCTTTTTTAAGATGAATTTAATAGTACAATTTTAATTTATCATACTATAAAAAATATTAGTGGTCAAACTAAACCATACTCAGCTTTTGAAAACAAGAAAACGTTCGTTTATGTGATGTAAAAAAACGAAGGGAATCATAGTCATGATGACTTTTCTTAATAACGACTATCAACAGAGAAAATGATGTCAGCAGTCTTAATTAGCACTAATGTCAGCACTGATCTTATGCTATAAAAATGTGAATTAAATCTCAAATAACGTAAGTCGAGGGACAACCAATTGGAGCATTATTTCTTTGAGAATATAATGTCTGATTCCCTTTACTCCTCACTTGTCTCTCTTCTTCCTCATGAAAATGTCAAAGTAATTAATTTCTGATCATTTTTAATTCCTTGATGAAACTTTCATTATTAATTCTTTCTAATTATTAGTTGATTGCTAAAATATTGTTGTTTTGTCTATAGCAATTGCGTAGAAGTGTAATTTTGTTTATTACACATATATATGCATATTCACTATTGTGCGTGAGATTTTCAGGGAAATTCCTCAATATGTGATCATATAGAAGTGGCAGAAATTTACATCAAAGATTTGGAGAAAAGTATTAAGGAGCTTCAAGATAAGAGAGAAAAGCTACAAAATTCTTTATCTGAAATACCAAATATTATTGGACGACCGTCGTCAATTAGTAGTATTAATCCTTCCATTAATGATAATTATGTGAAGATCAAGGCGTTTTCTAAGGAATTAGAGATCGAAATTAACACCATGGTTGAAGAGGATGGTGTATTTCCTTTATCTAAGGTGCTCAAAGTAGTACAACTTGAAGAAGGTCTTACAATTGTTAATTGTGCATGCTCCAAAGTTAACCAAAGATTGATGTATGTCATCCGTTGTGAGGTAATTATCCCTTTATTTAATACTCCTATCTAATCATCACTTAGGTAACATTTTTTTTTTTGGCAGAAACATTCTATATTACCTGTTACTTGTAAAACTAGTGTATGATTAATTAGTTAGTTAATTTGTGATCAGTTTAGAATTTCTATACAACTCGGTGGATAATACTTTTTTTTTTTTGGCAACGGTGGATAATACTTATGGATCTATATCTATTCTAATATTCTGTAACACAGGCCCTTGACGCCAGATATTAAATCTCTATGTATTTTTTCTTTCATTAAACACCTCTTCAATTTTTAGCTTTAGAATCGATATTCAGCTCTCACGTGATGGTTAAACTTAATTACGTAGTAGTATTTTTAATGGATTTTGCTATAAAATGTAGTTTTATGAAATTTATTTTTTAAAAGATAGTTTTTAAAAAAAAAAAAAGTTCGTTATAAAAGGTAGTTTTCTGAAATTTTTCATTATTATTATTATTATTATTATTATTATTATTATTATTATTATTATTATTATTATTATTATTATTATTATACTACGGATAAATATTTCCATCCTAACTAGTTCCTTGATAAACTTTTAAACATCAGGTTTAATGATCTAAAGACTAAAGATTCTTATGGATAATTTTTTTTTTATCAAAAAAAAAAAAGATGACTTCCTTTTTTGAGGGAATTGTATAGAGATGACTTTGATTATTAGAACTAAGGTAAGTAGTGAGTAGAATGTATATTACACTGCTAATGCCTAATTCTATATATTGATTTGTTTTTTGGCTAAATGAGTTGCGGAAGGATGGTAATGCAATTTTTGGGATACACTTACAGGTTGACGACGGGAAGTTGGTTGATACCTCTCGCTTGCAGTGCAGATTGACAAATGAAATTTTATCATCTGCTTCATGATAGTGTCACAACTCACAATATAAGTTCTGCAATCTGCAGGTTAATTTTAATTCTAACTTTCTTCTTTAAATTTTCATCGTAACATAATTAGCAGTATCGATGAAGCTAACCATTAGATATATTTGCTAAAATGATACTTCAATTTCTCCGTTTTAATAAGATGTTCTCATTTTTAAAAAAAAAAAAAATTTATCAATGCATGTTTTATATCATCAGTACCTTTAGTAGTTTAGTTAGAATTGTAAAAGTTTGATATTCAGTAATGTTTTCATTGAGACGAAATAAATAAAGACCTCACAAAGACTATCTTTCTCCCTGACTTCCTCCGTTTTTTATTATTAAGTGACGGAGAGAACTAATACAATTCTAAAAAACTTAGAGAGAAAGTTGGGACCAATAAGCATAAAAGAAAGAACAATTTTATGATGTAGTTTTGTAAAAAAGGTAAGCCTTTTCAATAGTGCCAAGATTTCAAATGGGAATATCTTTTTGGGACTGAGGGAGTATTAGTTTAGAAATTTATGACAAAATCATATATCGATGGGTGTTATTAATGCTTAGTTAATGTTGCATATCTCATTTTTCTCACTTAAATCTATGTCTTTTTTTAGATTATTACTTCCTTTATTCCTTTTGTTTTTTTTACAACAATTCGACTTTCACGTTTGACAATGCAGCGGTTTGACCCATTATTATCTTTAATCATCTATAAGGAGAAAATAAAAAATCATATCTTATAAATACTTCCTCTGTTCCAGAGTTGATCAAGGTTGACCCGACTCGAAAAAATGCTCGGGCATGGGCATGAATACGGACCCGATTTTCAGACCCTGCTCGACATTTAATTTTTTGCAACGGGTCTTGGGCACCTCAAACGAATTTTTTAGTTTAAAGTTTGGCCCGACCTGATTTTGGTCTAAAAAACCCGATATATTTGGCTCAAAATTAGCAGGTTTGGGGCAAAAAAAATCGGCCTAAAGTTTGGCCCGGTCCAACACAATGGGCTGATTTTTTGGTGCGGCTTGGCCCGGTATTTGATCACCTCTATTTATTCTGATTTAGTTGCAATATGGGGGGAAATTACAATAACTTAGTGAGGAGAGAGAGATAAAATAGACCCGTATGATGAGGAGAGAGATAGAGAGAAAGAATATCCAGCAAATGTAATGTTGCAAATAAATTGGAAGTATTACAAGTAAGAGAGAACGAATGAAGTACTACCTCCGTTTCACAATACATGCACCATTTGCTTTTTCACGCACTCCAACGCTCTTCTTTCGACAATAATATCTTTAATTGTGTATAGGTAAAAATTATAAAAAGTTGATATTTGAAATCCTCTCATTGAGACGAATTTAACAAGATCCCACTCGACTATGTTTTTTCTTACATAATTTTGAGAGAAAGATTGTCAAAGTTGGTTGATGAATAGTGCTCATATGAGAAATGGTGCATGTATTGTAAAACGGAGGACGTATATATTAAAAACAAGTCGAACAAGAACTCTCTATCCACCATATGGGGAGGAGCGCAAACTTCGTGGCAGACTCACTAGCAAAATAAGGACTCCATCGAGGATCGGATTTCGTTGCTTGGTTGTAAACAAGCCCCTTTCCAATTCTCATGTTTAAAACCTGACTAAATGTTGGGTGAACTTTAATGCCTTGATTTCCTAGGATCATGTACTGTTCTGCCTTATGGCCTTTGATTAAATAAAAATTATCAAAAAAAAAAAAAAAAAAAAACAAGTCGAACAAGATCTCCCTTAACTATATTTCTTCTTCTTACATATAAGTCATCGAAAATCATTAACGTGAAGTTCATAAATATCGCAAAAATAAAAATGTTCGCAAAGAAAGTGAACAAAGAAACTTAAACTATTTTTGTTGCCTTGATTAGTTGGTTGGTATTACAATGGAAGAGCAAGGCGCTTCATCTAACCAAGCTTCGAATTTTTATTTATTTCTAGCAAGTTGGAGCTTTCAATATCTTCGAGGAGAAGAAGATAAAACGGTTAAACAGCAAACGACGCAGCTACTTTATGACATTGGTTGGAGTAAATGGAGCTCAATTCCAAAATGCTGTTATGTTAAGAGAGTAAAAGTAATTGTATTGAAATCCTGAGCTATATTAGTACTCTTCTTTCTTTTCTTATTTGGCTGTATTTTAAGATGCATGAGTTTTGACTTTTCATTACTCTCAATATACTAATAGACTATGATTTTATAAATGTAATTATTAAGATTATGTAATGATACACCAAGAACCATTTACGTCTTGTGTATACTCTATATAAGAATGATATTACGAAAAATACATCTTAAGATAAATCTAATAAAATCTCACATAACTATGCGAACATTTTGAAGAAGAGAAATTTAGAAGGGCCTAAAACGAAATTTGCTTTGTGGCTACTTAAGACTATTTTTGTATATGCTAATTTGGGGTAGTGAAACCCATTGCTTTGGAAGGGAAAAATCAAAAGAAAATCAAAGTCAATAATCGAATGCAATGTGTCGAACCACCGATCTTTCCGCCGGTTGTCACGTTCTATTGGATAGAGAAATTATTATTACCCATAATTGCAAATATTGCAATGACCATACTTTTAGAATACAAAGGAAAAAAATGCCAACTATTCTATTTTTCCGAGCTCTCAGGTAGAGACTCGTTTAACTTTATTCTAAACACACTTTATTTTTCTCTTTCCTTACTAATTTCCTTAAAACTCCTATTATTCATACTTTATCTCTTCTATAGTTTGTTAAAGATATATAATTAATGTTTCATAATTATTATAAATATAATAGTTCAATGATTGATTATTGACTTTTACATATTAAATAAAGTTAATAATGGTTAACATCACTAATTATGCATTTAAGTAAAATGATTATTTCTATTTATTATCAATTAGTAATGGGTATCTCATATTATTACGCTATAGTTTAGAAATAAATCATAAATAGTATGTATAATGGTAAGTGGATGATGAGAAAATATGATTGTAAGGTCAAAAGGTAAAAGGGAGAGATATGGGTATTTCATGTTATTTCTATAGTTTAGATATAAATCATTAATAGTATGTATAATGGTAAGTGGATGATGAGAAAATATGATTGTATGATCAAAAGGTAAAAGGCGGAGAAATGTTATTTTTTCTTTCACAAATTCTTTGTAAAGACGTTCTCACGTTAGTCTTAACGTGAGGCACGTGTAAGTCCAACGAGAATATAGCAATGAAGCCCAAAAAGCGTGCACTAGCCCAAGCGCTTAATTCGCACTTAAACAACTTTCTTCTTCATTCCTCATGTTTCTAGAACCTGGACATTTCTCTCTCTAATTCTCTCATTTTCGACCATTTCAACCCAGAACTTTTATCATTTTCTACTTCTGCTTATACCTTTCTTTGTTCTTCTTCCATTTTCTTCTATTCTTGCTTCGTTTTTTTCTTCTTTTATTTTTGGGTTTTTATAGTTCCTCTCACTCTTTCTCCTCATTTCCCACCTAATCCGAGACTAGCTATTGCTCTTCTTCCAAAAAAAACCCTTTTAATTCATGCTTTTCTAAGCTCGGCCCAATTCCTAGAAATTCGCAAAAGCTCGTTGCATTAGCCCCTTTCAAGAAGTATTCTTGGTTGAAGAAAATGAAACTCATAAACAAACTCGATAATTAAGGTCGTGGAATTAAGATATGAAAAGGTAATTAATCTACATCTCACTTTCAAATGTTTTTTTACGTTCGAATTTTAATTACTAGAAGATCATGGTGTGTTTCGTTGTGGTGTGGTGGGTTAGTTTTATTAGTGTTCGTGTGGTGGTTTCCGGGTCATATATTGGATTGATTGAGTGGCGGGGTTGGTTAGTGGGGTTCGGTGGTGGAATTACGGGATGGGTGAGTTAATTTTCGTGTGAATTGTGAATTTGTGAAGGCGATTTGTTATTTTCAAGTTATAGTTATAGTTTTCCAATTAGTTAAGGAATTTTAATAATTAGTTACATATTTTTGGCTCTTAATTATGATTTTTCGATTCATAGTTAGCTTTTGCTTAATAGTTATGATTTTTAGGTTATTAGTTATGAAGTGTGGTTAATAATTATGGTTTTATGGTTGATAGTTATGATTCTCGGCTATTAATTATTGTTTTATGATAAATAGTTATGATATTTGGGTAATTAGTTATGATTGTGTTTTTTACATTAGTTATGACTTTTTGGTTTTTAGTTTCGGTTTTTTGGCTAATAGTTTTGGTCTGGAAAATAATTAGAAGATTATAATTATAGCATATGAGTAATCATTTATTAATTTTATGAGTAATAATTACGCATGGTTTTATGGTTATAGTTTTGATATTTGGCTAACAATCATGATTTGAGGGTTGATAGTTATGGGTGGTCAATAGTTATGATTTTAAGGTCATTAGTTTTATCATTTATTGTGTGTATTAGTAAACATTGTTTTTGCATTGGTTATTTGAGGTTGGCATAACTAATGCAAAAATGCGTTAGTTATTTAAGAAAGAGAGAATAAATGCGTTAGGACCTGTTCTCCCCGGCTTATTTTCAGTTCAGTTCAGTTCAGTTCAGTTCCTAAATGATAATCATTGCTATTAATTAGTTATAATTTAATTGATTCGGTTCGCCCGTCGGTTCATTCTATTGGTCGATTCGGTTGAGTTCGGTTTGAGTTCGATTCGGTTCAGTTCAGTTCAGTTGTTTTATGCCGAAGAGAACAGGCCTTAGTTATTTAAGAAAGAGAGAATTATTTATGTATGATACTGAAATTAGGGCCAATAAAATGCGTTATTGTCTGGTTTCTATAATATAACTAATATACTTTAGCGCTTAACTAATATACCTCAGCAATTAACTAATATACTTCAACGCTTAACTAATTCATCCAGAAGCAATATAAGGCTAGCATAACTAATAAGTCCAAACGCTTAACTAATCTCAGTGTTGGTTTGATGCACACATCATGATGTCGGCATGATATATCAGTGGCCTCACGTTAACATTAACGTGAGGCGGTCTCTTAAAAAACGAACTCTTTTTCTTTTCTGTTCATTGTTTTAGATGAAATATTGGATTTTTTTTTAAAAGTATATATAGATTTTAGAAGAGATAAGTTAAGGAGAGAGATAAGGATAATTTTTTTTTCAAAGATCATTGACAATGATGCTTTTAAGCTAAAACTCAATCCAATTTATCGAGTAATATTCTTAAGAGTGGGAAAGGGATAAGAAAATCTCCACCCCTTGAAAGCAAGATATACCACTTGATCCTTACCACTAGGCGGCCAAGTACTACTTAGTTGAAATTGGAGAAGCTTAAGAGCAACCACATTGAAAGACTCACACCCTCCCCCCACTCTCACACTCTCCTCTTTTCGGGCAAGCCACAGTGCACTTATAGTTTGCTCCTACCCTCCCCAACATTAGGGCAGCTAAAATAGTTGAGCACCTCCGATCCCCTATTCAAGGAGAAATGAGAAGATGACATGTGGCATGGCACCATATATGGCTTTAATAATATCTCTAGCATTTGTGAGGAACAATAAAATAGAAGAGATAATGTATTGGGCAAGCTTAGCAATGTGGATGGTAGAAGACTTGCCATTTTGTCTATATTTGCCTCAAAGTTTTTTTTTTTAAATATAAAATGAGCATCCCTTGCACAAGTGGGGGGGAAATTGGAGATCCACTTTGTAAGGGAAAAAAAATCAAACCTTCACGAGGGTAGAAGAAGGAGCTCCAACCAATTAAGCAAACCTATCAAAGATGGATTATTCACTTGTTTTGTTATGCCCCAACACGCCCACGGCCCATAATTCTACTATCCTAGTTCGAATACAAGCAACTTATCTTTACATGATTTATGACCATTCATGTACAAGATCTTTTCACACCCGCGAAACAGAAATATTTCGCATCGTTAACAAAATATACTTATTGCTACCACTTTTTTTTTTTGAAGATACTTATATCTAACATTTGTTCTTACTTTAGACAATATCTAACATTGGTTCTTACTTTAGACAATCCTGATATGAAGCTTTTAGTTCCCCCCCAAAAAAGTTAAGACAAAGATGTCCACGTCAAACGAGTTCAAGCATGTCACTTTCTATTCCTAAGCTCGAAGATCATTCGGGTTTAGCAGGTGACACATCTGCCTAATACCCTTCGGGGTTCATACGACGAGTACACACTTATGGAATTTGTGCCAAGGTGGAGAATGTTGGGTAAATGTCACAAATTCTAGCTACTACAAGTTATTTCCTTTTCCTCCAAGACTTTGAAGACTCTTGGCCTCCAAGGCTTGTGAAAACCCTTGGCCTCCAAGGTTATTACTCATGTCCTTGGGCTCCAAGGCTAGTGCATATACTTGGCCTCCAAGGTCAAGGTTTATGACAACTTGTAGCTTATTATAAATACCCATCATGCTCCTCTTGTTTTATAACACACAACACACAAGAGCTATACACACAATACCCATACACATATTAGCTCAAATTAAATCCAATATTAGTTAGAGAGCCATACCATACTCTTATTACCCTTCGGGGTTGTACTCTCATACCCTTTCATATATTGGATAATATTAGTGCTCGTCGTCGTGGTTTTTTTTTCTCTTTTGAGGGTTTTTCCCACGTTAAATTGTGTGTATTCATCTCTACTTTTCTTGTCCATCTTTTACCTAATTTTCTCATTATCACTATTTGCTTCCGCTTGCGCTCCTAACCCCAACAAAAGAACCTTCACATAAAGCTACTAAATTCTCCTGAATCAATGGCGAGAGACAAAAGTGCTTCACATAGTAATGCTTGATGCTTCCATGGTCAGCCTTTGGCTACATGATCCCTTTCTACCAGTTGCCCATAGCCCTAGCCAAAAATGGTGGGAAAGTGTCACTGTGTGATACATAACAACCGCAACAAACGTTGAAAGGCTCCTAATAACCTTTCTGAATTAAGTTCCCTTGTAAAATATGTAAGCCTCCCATTGCCAACAGTTGCCACAAGAATTATAGTTCGACGAGATTTCGTACCTTAAAGAGGGTTACAATCTCCTACTTGATCCCATCAAGAAGTTTGTTTTGAGTCAATGGCCTGATTGGATAATATCTGATATGCTAGCTCACTAGATACCTGAAGTTGCTCAAAAATGTCATGTTCAGCTGATATTGTTCTCCGTCTTCATTCACAGCCACCAGCCCACCACGTTGTGTTTTGTGGATCCACTGGAGTACCTCAGTCACAGAGGAAGGTCACAAGAAAATCAGACTAACGCCAGAGGATTCGACAATCCCGCCTCCTTGGGGTGGAAAATTCCCACTATCAGTTGCTCTCCATGGCTATGAGGCAGCAGGATTCCACACTTGAGTTTACAGCAACAATTTATCCGGCAGTTATGACAAAACACAGATGGAACATGGAATGAAATCTTCAAATGACTTGATCAAAAGAGCCTTAGATCAAGTAGTTATGTAGGGTTCGGCAGTTCATGAGATTGCCTATGGTCTAGAGTTTGCACAATTTCCATTCATATGGGCTATCTGGCCATAGTTATAAGGAAAAAAAAAGGTACAATGTATACAAATTATGGGACGAAAGATTTTGATTCAATAGATAAGGTCATAAGCTAGGCGGTTGATAGATAATTTAAGATTGTTTCTTCCTCTCTTTTAGCTTGTGTACCAATATATTGTTATAACAAGGTCTATATATGGTCATGACTCATGAGCTTAGATCGTTGGATGTATCCAGAAATTACTTGTTCTATTTAAGCAAGAGAATGATCTATGAAACTGTTTCATGCCATCACTGTTATTCCTTATTTCAACAAAGCAGATCAAATATTAGTTGTTGTAGTAGCAAATAAACCAATCCTAGACGAATTCATGATGTAAACAAGAAATAAGGTCAAGACGCTGTTTATAAAAATACTAGCATTTTGAGTGCTGAAAATACTGCTCTAGGACGCTCAAGTCCAAAACAAGGCCAGAAATCAGAGAATCTTGAAAAATGGATATGTAACATTCATAGTCTACCGCATCAAAACAAGGCTCAAGTCTACAAGTAGCATATAACACAAACTGAATTTTCTAAAGATTAGATATGTAACATTTTTCAAGATTCTCTATTAATTTAAGTAGAGAATCTTGAAAAATGTTACATATCTAATCTTTAGAAAATACAATTTGTGTTAATATGCTACTTGTAGAAATAATAGAGAATTTCTGTATTACTACTATAATTTTCCTTTCTGTAAACATCAGAATTAAAAAAAATATATTGACTTAATATTTTCTGATTTCACAGTTTTTTTTTTGGAGGAAAAGAGATAGTTTTTCTTCAGTTTGCATGAAAAATAAATTCTGATCATAATTATTTATATGACTAATTCATAAAAATTCAAACAAACTGACAAAGTTTTCATCTTAGGAAGACATTAGCCCTAGAATACAACTAATTGAGAATTATCAGATGCAATATTCATATCATAAATGCAAATTAAACGTTAAGAAAAAATATTCACAGGTAATTTCTGCTCATAATTATGAGAAGATCAAGGAATTAGCAAATAATTACGAAAAGTAACAATCTACTGTAACCTAGAAAATAGCTTTATATTGGTTGTTTCTGCTAAAAACAGTAATGTGAGTGGGATTAATTAGCAAGTCGGACTTTGCTAATTAGGTATTATAAGTTATAAGTTATATTATGTTTTAAGCTGAGTCAGCACAGTTTGTTAGTTCAGTTTGTTAGTTAGTTAGCTTGATGTTAGTGTTTGTAGTATAAATAGAGGAAAGTTAGATATTGTTAGTTTGAGCTATTATCTTCTGTAATAAACACTTTCACATTTGATTCTCTCTCTATTTTGAATGAATCTCAATGATAAGAACAGGTTTGTTCTATATGGTATCGGTTGAATCTCTTTATGAGATTTAGGTTTTGCGATTATTTTGCTTAGAATTCAATCAAAATAGTTTTGTTTGATTGAAATTTACGCTTGATTCTTATTTTCTCTTTGATCGAAATTGTTTGCGATTTCTTGATACGATCTTTTATTGATAAATTGAGCCGAAATTCCACGGTTTCTAGTGAATTCTTGTTGATTAAATCAACATTTTCGAAGTTTTCTTGAAGATTTATGAATATTGATCTTGAGGTTGATTGAATCAACTTTTTCTGGAGATTTCTTGAAGTTTTCTGAAGACTCATTTGACGTTAATCAAACATGGCAGAATCTGATGTTAAATCTCGCAGCAACAAAGAAGTTTCACAAAATACAGACAATGGAGGTAATTTTGATCCTCTTTTCATTGCCAATTCAGACAGTCCTACTGCATCTCTGGTGTCTGTTCCATTTACTGGTACAAATTTTACTAGATGGAATAGAAATGTTAGGCGTGCACTTATTGCTAAGAATAAGGAAGGTTTTATCAATGGATTAATTTCTATGCCTGCAAATACACATAAGGATTATCTGCGTTGGACTAGAGTTGATTACATGGTTATGAGTTGGATTCTTAGCTCTATGAGTCCAACTTTAGCAGATGATTTTGCATATGTCTCTAATTCTGCTGATTTGTGGAGAGAATTGAATGAGAGATTTGGACAGTCAAATGGACCTCTCATTTATCAGATGAAGAAAGAAATTGATGCATTAAGGCAAGAGAATTTGACAATTGTTGCATATTATGGAAAGATTACGAAGCTTTGGGATGAGCTTCAGTCTTTGAGGTCTCTTCCTACATGTAGTTGTGGTGCATTAAGTAAATGTACTTGCTATTTTCTCAAGAAATTGTCAGATCATGAGGCTGAAGATAAGCTGATGCAGTTTCTCTTAGGCTTAAATAGTGGTTTTGATAGTACAATCACTAATATCTTGTCTTTGGAGCCATTGCCTACCTTGAATAGAGCTTTCTCAATAGCTCAGCAAATAGAAAAACAGAAAGAAATCTCTGGTGTTATGGAGGTAGCTGAGAGTAGTGATATGGCTGCTCAGAGATATTCTCAGAGTGGAACAGGATCATCTGGTTATGGAATAGGACAAGGTACATCAAGTTATGGTCAAAAGTTTCGGGGAAACGTGATTGGAAGAAGGAGAAACGGGGACGAGAAAATGTGATCATTGCAAAGCTAAAGGTCACACTACCGATCGGTGCTTTAAGTTGATAGGGTATCCGAGTGGTACAATGCAATTAAGTCGACTAAAGCTCTTTGGGCCGGTCATCTGGTGGGAAAAAGTTTTGTTGCAAATGTATATGTATCTCGGGATGATAGACAAGAGCAATCGATACTCCTCTAGATTTTGATCAAAGCATAGCTAGTCATTAAGGACAGTCTAGCAATTATGTTGATCAAGAGATGCTTGAGTTCAATTTACCAAGAAGTCATGAGGGTAATGAAAGGCAAACAACACGCACCGCTGGCAACACTTCTTTTGCTAGCTTTGCGGGTAATGTCTCATCTCACTTTATTGCTCGAACATGATTATTCATGTACATGGATTGTTGATTATGGTGCATGTGATCATATGGTGTTTCTTTGAAAAAAATTTGGTAAACAAAAGAAG
Source organism: Beta corolliflora (assembly GCA_947648045.1). Classification (NCBI taxonomy): domain Eukaryota; kingdom Viridiplantae; phylum Streptophyta; class Magnoliopsida; order Caryophyllales; family Amaranthaceae; genus Beta; species Beta corolliflora. The sequence goes on from CANSZD010004265.1 coordinate 18,940, forward strand.
ATTAAAGAAGGCAATTAGAGTTGGTCTTCCGGATGGAAAATGTAGAAATGTCAATATGGTTAGTAGTGTTGTGTTGGGACAAAACTTGGTTCTTGATAATGTTTTACTTGTGGATGGTTTTAAACATAACTTGTTATACGTTAGCAAGTTAGCGAGAGAAATCTAGTATATTGGTTCGGTTTACCAAGGATGGTTAGTTCTTGTTTTCGGGACCAATATAGTAAACAAGTTCTTGGTCATGGTAAGAAACAAGGTGGATTGTATTACTACTACAACCTTGTTCATTCGATTACGCTTCTCTTGGAGATTCTGGTATGTCTTCGGCATGTCATACGGTAGATTCTTCTACTATGTTGTTAAATAAGGCCGATGTTGGAAGGATAAATAAAAGTGACACTCTTAATCGGTTAGAGATGTTACATAGAAGGTTGGGACACTTATCATTGTCTAAAATACAACATGTACCGAGGTTGTGATTGTCAAGGAATCCATGAATATAATTGTTACGTGTGTCTTCATTCAAAACAACATAGATTACCTTTTTCAATCGGTAAGAGTAGAGCAACATGTTGTTATGACTTGATACACATTGATACGTGGGGCCCTTACAAGATTCATGCATTAAATGGTGCTAGATATTTCTTGGCAATCTTGAATGATCATAGTAGGGTGACATGGACCTACTTGTTACACAATAAGCTACAAGTTGCTAAGATTGTAGGCTGATTTTTTTACGGATGATAGAAACACAATTTAATAAAAGTGTTAAAGTTGTAAGATCCAGATAATGGGAGAAAACTTATTAAAGAGGAATGTTTGAATGTGTTCTCATCCAAGGGCATCTTGATGCAAAGAAGTGTGCCATATGTTCCACAACGAGAATGGTCGAGTAGAAAGAAAACATAGACATTTATTAGAAGTGTCCGGGGCTTTGAGATTCCGGGCTAATCTACCTAAGAAGTTTTGGGGTGAGTGCATTTTGACGGCTACATTCCTTATAAACAAAATGCCTACTAAACTGTTGTCTTGGAAGTCTCCTTATGAGGTTATGTTTGGTAAAATTCCGATTATGATGGATTGAGGAGTTTTGGATGTTTATGTTATGCATATAACATGGTTGTTAAAAGAGATAAATTTGATTCTAGATCTAGAAAATGTATTTTCATAGGATATCCCTATGGTCAGAAAGCTTATAAATTGTATGACCTTGAAACACATTCTACCTTTGTTTCTAGGGATGTCATTTTCTTTGAATATTCTTTCCCATATCACCTTGAGTCTTCATTACGGTCTCTATACAAACCCGATATTATCACTTTTGGTGATGATATAATTCATTATGTTTCTCATACGGAATAAACTTCAAATTCTTCTCATAATCATTCTCCATCTATTTCTTCACCACAAGTCAATTCTACTCATAATTCTTACGCAATTGGCTCTCATACTCGGTCTGTTCAAAATGACATTCCTATATCTCCACCTCACACAACTCCTTTGAATGATTCATCTATTTCTCCTCCTTCAACTACTCATACTTATGCTACTGATCCTCCTCCGGTCATAAGACAAAGCTCTAGAAATATTATTCCTTCTACTAAGCTTGCTGATTTTGTCACTTCTTATCTACCTCACAAAAATACAGCTGTTGTTGCTCCTATTTCTAGTTACGAATCTCAATCATTTTCTTGTCAATTCATGTCAAATCATTGAGCCTAAGTATTACAATCGAGGCTAAAAATGATCCAAAGCTGGATTAATGCTATGAATAAAGAGTTAGAAGCTCTTGAAAATAATGAAACTTGGGAGTTGACTATCTTTGCCCAAAGGTAAGAAAGCTATAGGCTCTAAATGGGTTTATAAGACTAAATTGAAAACTCGATGGGTCTATTGAAAGATATAATAAGGCACGTTTGGTGGCTATTGGCTATCAACAAGTAGCGGGGCAAGACTTCACACAAACATTTTCACTGTTGCCAAGTTGGCAAGCTGTGAGAGTTGTTGTTGCTCTAGCTACTATGAATCGGTGGAAAATGTGCCAACTTGATGTGAATAATGCGTTTCTACATAGATATATTGATGAAGAAGTCTATATGGTTCCACCTGCTGGATACACAAAGGCACAACATGGAGAAGTTTGCAAGTTAAAGAAGTCTCTTTATGGATTGAGACAAGCATCAAGGCAGTGGAATAAGGAGTTAATAGGATTTTTGCTTTCTCTTGGGTTCAAACAATCAACACAAGATTATTCTATGTTTACAAGACATAAAAATGGAGAGTTCTTGGTTGTTTTAGTATATGTGGATGATATGTTGGTGACAGGTACTTCTCTTCCTCGGATTCAAGAAGTAAAGCAAGCTCTTGATTCGACTTTCACTATAAAGGATCTAGGGGAGCATAATTACTTTTTAGGCATAGAAATTACCGGGCGCTGGCTGGTACTTTTATGTCATAAAAGACATACTTACTGACACTGGTATGGAGGAATGTTTTCCAGTATCTGCCCCTCTATCTTCAGGATTAAAATTATCCACAGACTCAGGTGACATCTTAGCTGAACCTGATGTATACAGAAGATTAGTGTGAAGATTGTTATATCTTGGTCTTACAAGACCGGATCTCTCATATGCAGTTCAACACTTGAGTCAGTTCATGCATTGTCCTAGAACTCCTCATTTAAGAGCTGCTCTTCATGTTGTCAAGTACCTCAAAGGTACATTGGACTATAGTACATATTATAAAACGGCTTCAACATTACATGTGCATGCCTATAGTGACTCTGATTGGAGTGCTTGCCAATTCAGTAGTAGATCACTTAGTACATATGCTGTTTTCATTGGTTCCAACTTGGTTTCTTGGAAAACCAAGAAACAATCCACAGTGAGCAAGTCATCTACAGAAGCAGAATACAGGAGCATGTCTAATGCAGCAAGTGAGCTTGTTTGGATTCATGGGTTGTTAGAGGATTTACAAGTCAAAGTGTAGCTTCCTATTACTTTAGCTTGTGATAATACTTCGAGAACACCTAGCTCATAATCCTATGTTCCATGAAAAGACCAAGCATTTGAAACGAGATATGCATTATGTTAGAGAACAAGTTCTTTGCCGGGCTTTTTGACCACCAGTCATGTTTCCAGCAACCAGCAGCTTGCAGATATTCTTACTAAGGCACTTCCTTCTTCACAGCATCATACTCTTTGTTCCAAGCTTGGTCTTGTTACACAAGTCCAGCTTGAAGGGGGTGTATAAGTTATAAGTTATATTATGTATTAAGCTGAGTCAGTACAGTTTGTTAGTTCAGTTTGTTAGTTAGTTAGCTTGTTGTTAGTGTTTGTAGTATAAATAGAGGAAAGTTAGATATTGTTAGTTTGAGCTATTATCTTCTGTAATAAACACTTTCACATTTGATTCTCTCTATTTTGAATGAATCTCAATGATAAGAACAGTTTGTTCTATAGGTATGACTTTGATAAATCTTTGGACCTAATCTCTAAAATCTAAATAGGCCATCACCTACAAAATAAGAAGACTAACACGGGGGTTTTCGGGTGAACCACTGTGATGCTTAGGTAGGTCGGTTGAGTAATAAAAGCAAGAGAGTTGAGAGAATTATCAAATGCATGTGACGTATAGGAGCCTTAGGTCGGTCTTGAACACCTTACTTCCACTTTCCTTGCCTTGGGTCGGGCTCCTTTTATAAGGGACATGAAGCTGGATGATGATGGATGTGATCCTATATTTAGACCCCAACATTGGTTTTCTTCGCATTGCAAGTACAAATTGGACGAATTGACTATATCCCAAGAAATATAAATTGCGGTTACACGTTAAAAATTACGGGTGCCTACTCCTAGCAAGTGATAGGAGAAAGAAAATATTATGGAATATGCGGTAGTGAACGAAGCCCAGTGGATCTTATTCCTCCTCCAACCTCCATTGTTGTGATGCATTTGGATTACGCTAATCTTCACCGCATTTTCCCTTGACACTGGAGATTTTGGCCAGGTGGGGAGGAGTAGGAGTATTTTTTGGATAATTAGCAATTACTTTAAAGGCTCGGAAAAAATTGACAAGAATAGTTTCAATTACGGGCGTTCCACCAATATCGATCGAACTTTTTATTAATCCTCAACGGTTTCAACTTTAGGCTATGTTCATCAGCAGTTTTATTTACGAAATGCCATTTTTATTCAATACTTGATGTTTGTCTAAAATTATATTGTCATGATCTTACCACTAAATTATGACGTGTACTTGCGATAAAATATCAACCCTAAACAGCTAAACTATACATCATTATTGTCTTATTAAATAACTCGGGGCATTGTTCGGTCTCAACAACTAATTTATTAATAAAAATGTGTCGAGATGGTTTCTCATTGTCATAGATATTGACATGAGTTTTTTATCAAAAAACTAGAGTAAAATTTATAATTATTATCGTTAATTGTTAATTACCACCTATCAAAAGGAGGATTATATAATGTCATGAGTCATGACAATTCACAATACTACTCCATATATCTTCTTCCCCTGTGGTTTATCAAATTCTAATATTTGGTCGTCATGCTTTCTTGCCACCACGCATTTTATTTAAACTATTTCAATATAAGTATCCATTTATAGATGATAAAATAATATAGTCATTAATAGTGTTTTTATATTTTAGATTTGATCATAAAAAATTTATCCTATAGAAATATGGATCAACTAGAATTTGAAGCTTGATCTTAATCAATAAATCATTCCAAATAATACATGCCATGCTTTCTTCCCACTCACTTTGTATCTAAAGTATCCAGGTCATTTTGAGATCACAATCTCTTTCTCTTATTTGGCCAACTAACAAAACCATAATTATTTCTTATTTTTTTGGTATTTTTGAAATTAAATTGTATGATGAATCTTTTGGGGTTTTGAGCAAGGCTCGTCATCTTCTGAGATTGCTAAGGAAAAAGAGAAAAATAATGGTACTAAAGAGAGCCATATGGAACTATGAAGTAGACAGAGATTTAATTTTAGATTTTGGGTGCCACTCCAGTAGAATTTTATCAATTGAACTAAACTGCGCATATTAGTTGTGTGTTTATGCAAAGTATAAAATCTCAAAATGAAAATACTAAATTACCTATCAGGTAGATGGATTGTTTAAAGGATATTGTGCGGATTAATTTGAATAATCATCAAGAGAAAGAGATAGTATCTGACTAAAATAGATTTCAAACTAGGATATATGAGCATACTATTTCAGATTAACAAATAAAATCAATTGGTATCCTAACCCTTCTAATTGATATTTATATAAGTATCATTCTACAGTTTTTATGATACCAATTGAAAAAAAAATATAAATACCAATCTATCTAATAGAGTCCAATTTTGAATCCATATGTGCCCATAAAACTTTACTTATCAATGGAAGTCAAGTAGTTGTAAGTTGTGCTATTGTGTACCACAAATTGTATAGATTCATGTAATGCGTTCGTCATTGTTATTAGTGGTCTCAATTTTCTAACAAGTACCCTTAGGTCAATTAGGTGTAGTTGAAATTTGAAAGGTACTTATTTAGAAGTACAATTAGATATGTATTGGGCCCTACCCAAAACGTAATATAGTTAGGAATAGAAAGATTCATCTTTCATGGATTCATGTATTGTTTCATCAATGACTCAATGTTATTGGTGTTTAATTTTTTTTTTTTGACAAAGGAGGAATAGACAAAGAAATAAACAGGGGAGCAAACCAATCAAGAAGTGAATCGCACACAAGTTTGAGCACATTGCTTAGCCACATTGTGTGCTTTACCAACTTGTTGACGATTAACTTTTTAAAGAAAACACCATTGAAGATTCCCTGCAAGACCCTGAATTTGACAAATGGTCCGGTTTATAGACCTAGGCATCGAAGAATGAGAGCGCGCGAAGTAATAAGATTGGAGCGATATGTATGAATAATAACCCGTTGAAATTGTTGTTGACGAATCCAGTTAGGGAATTCGGGAGGGCTTGGGCATCAGCATGAAGAGTTGAGGTAGCTAGCCCATAATTACCACATCCTTGAATGGCATTGTCCTTTGGGGTCATCAATGATCCGGGCAAAACCTGCAACCTTTGTTACTTTATCCCATGCAACATCAATTTGAATAGTGTAGTCAATGAAGCCAACATTAGAAAAACCCATGTGAACTCCCATAAAACCCGGTGGGTGACTTAAGTTGTTTTCGGGAGGGTGAAGAAAGCGAAGAGCGGAAGGAAGGAGAAGGAGCTTAAAGCTTGTTGCTTTTGTTGAATAGAATCCACAAAGTTCACAATAGTATTGATATGACTTGGAATCCCACGAAGCACACGGTCATTTCTATGAATCCAGATGCTCCAGAGAGTCCAAATAAATTTTTGAATACGAGGACTATGGAGACCATCCTCACTTTTAAAAAGTAGGATATGGTTGATGATCCACTCGGCGCAAGAGATGCAATCATCTTGAAGTAAATTAGGAAGTAAAGTTATTTGTTGCCAAGTAGCACGAGCCGGAGCACGAAACGAGAAAACATGGTCGGGTGATTCAATATCTTGAGTACGAGATATCACAATAAGGGGGATAAGGATACCCCTGCGTTGTAGCCGATATTTTGTAGGAAGTTTATCATAAAGAAGCTTCCAAACAAAAAATTCCACTTGGGAAGAATATGTAGATGCCAAAGGACCTTGAAAATAATCGGATTAAAGTTGAAGTGGTTAGGGTGAATCTGTTCATGATACGGGAGCGGCATAAGTTGATTTAGTCGTGAAACTACCCGTAGAATTATGCTTCCAAACCATAACATCTCTCTCATCATTACGAGGCAACTCCATAGCTAAGATATTTTGAGCATCATCATACATGAAAGTATTTCTAACAAGATTAGCGTTCCAAGTATGAGAATGAGTATCTATAAAATCACTAACCTTGGAGATTTGAACCTGGTTAAGAGGAATATTATCTTTGGCAATTGGAATTTTACTATTAACCCAGTCTTAAGAAAAGGAAAGAACCCTGCTACCATTACCAATTTTCCATGTTGAGTGTTGTAAAAGAGATTTCTCCGCTAGTTGGATGCCATGAAAACCCCGGGATCTAAGAGGACCGGATTTATGAACATACTTTCCTGAGCTTAGAGCATTTGGTTTAATGGAAGAGAAAACTCTACTTATAAGAGCTTTGGGATTAGAGTAAATGTGACAAGCTTTCTTCACGAGAAAAACCTTGTTGACCATAGCTATTGATCTAATACCCAAACCACCCATTCCTTTAGGGAGATCAGTAATACTTTTCTTAATCCGGTGAATACCCTTCCTATCTTTAGACGCCCAAAGGAAGGAGTGAAAAAGAGAATCAATCTTATTTGTGATTTTAGTGGGAATTTTAAAGGAGGAGATAATATGAGAAATCATAGCAACGAGCACCGTATTAATAAGGATTATTTTTGTAGGCTGAGAGAGGAAAAGAGTATTCCCACTAATAAGCAATTTTGAGGAGATCATATCAATAAGGAAATTAAAATGGTTGACTTTAGAGCCTTTAATATCAACGGGAAAACCTAGGTGAGTACCAAAATCCTCTCTTTGAGACATATTTAAAATATCTCTAAAATTACTTTGTTGTTGAGCAGAAGTATTAGGGCTAAATTTAACAAAGGATTTTTGAAAATTGATTTGAGACCCAGACGTTAAACAGAATCTGCTTGTAATTTGATGAATATTATGACAAGCTTCATCATTAGAATGGAAAAATAGGAGGGCATCATCTGCCAAGAATAGATGAGAAATTTTTGGACTTCTTCTAGAGACACTAACTCCTTTGAACTGATTGAGCTCACTTGCTTGAGACAACATTCTAGAATAAATATCCATGCATAGAATGAAAAGGTAAGGCGAAAGAGGGTCACCTTGACGAATCCCACATTTAGGGTGAAGAATCTCCGAAATATTACCATTAAGCAAGAACTTGTAAGACACTATGGAGATGCACTAATGAATCCATTGAAGCCAAGAAGGAGGAAAATTATAAGCTCTTAACACCTTAAGAAGAAAATCCCAATGTATTCGATCATAAGCCTTGTTTAAGTCCATCTTAATGGCTGCTAAAGTAGAAGGACCAATTTTCTTTTTGTTTATAACATGAAGTAAGTCATGAGTAAGGAGACCATTATCCGACATTAGCCTTCCCGAAACAAAGGCAAATTGATAATCTGAGACCAAAAGAGGCAAGATCTTTTTCATATGAAAAACCAGGCACTTTGCAATACACTTATAGATGGTATTACATAAACTGATAGGTCTGAGATGGGAAGCATCTGTAGGGTTGTCAACTTTGTGAATTAAAACCACCATAGTATTATTCCATTCCTTTAAGATGAACCCAGTAGTAAAGAATCGTTGGATACCCAATATTAAGTCTCGAACCTATTATATTCCGGTGAACTCTACGAACTCAACATTCATCCCATCGGGGCGGGGGATTTAGAAGACGCAATGGAAAGGATAACTTCTTGAATCTCATCAGGAGAGAAGGGAGCAGATATATCCATTATTTGATGTTGAGTAAGCTGAGGTAGATGTAGTTCTTGCAATAAGATATCAGTTTCATCTTTACTTTCCTGGGCACTATCATTACCAAAGATGTTTGCAAAGTAATTCTTAACTATATTACTAATACCATCTACAGCTTCGATCCATTGTCCATCTTCATTTTTAAAAGCTGAAATATGATTTCTCAAACTAAACTTTTTAATTCTTGAGTACAAGAGTTTGGAAGGGCATTCCCCTAGCATAGTCCAGTTGTCTTTCATACGTTGTTGCCAGTAATCTATACCATCTTTCAAAGCAGCAGTAGAAGTTTTTAGAGCTTGGATATACTCAGAACCACTAGAAATGTCCGTAACGGAGTCCCCCAAATTTGACAGGTCTTTGCACATTTTCTTCCAATCAATCCCGCGGAATTTCTTATTTTTCAGGCACCAAACTCTAAGAAGTTTTATAAGCTTTTTGCACTTTAATTGAAAAAGGAACATGGAGGATCCTGGGTAAAAAGTATTCCAAACATCCTTAATAATGTTAACCACATCTGGGTAGTGAAGACACCAATTTTCCATTTGGTAAGGTCTTTTATTTTTTTGAGGAAAAAAGGAGGTTTGTATAAATTATGGCAGCATGGTCCGAAGCAATAATAGGTTCATGATAAATTAAAGGGTTAGGAAATATAATCCCCCAAGAGGGAGTCATGTAGGCTCTATCAAGGCGTTCTAGGATCAAGTTATTATTAAGCTGCTTGTTGGTCCAGGTAAATCTTGGTCCGAAAAAGGGAATCTCAATTAAATTTGATCGGAAACGCCATTGTAAAAAAATCTCCCACCCTCTTATATTGTGGGAACCTCCTAGTTTGTCAACATAAAACTCTATTTGGTTAAAGTCTCCACTTAGAAGGCAATTTGGGAGGGAAGAAATATGGGAAGAGATTAAATCCCAAACACCCCCTCTATCTTCCAAACAAGGAGCACCATACACAAACACACATACTAAATTTTTCCACTAAATTCAGTTACCATACAAAGGATGAAGTTTTGACACATAAACATAGTTGAAACTTGATGGTAGGTCCATCCTAGAACAACTAAGCCCCCTAGAGCCTAAAGCATCAACACCGAGTCATAAAGGAAGGATTTAAAGACTTAAATTTTTCACTAACATTACTAACATTAGTCTTAGTTTCTGATAGGAAGAGAAATAAAGGTTTATGCGTATGAACCAACCAAAATACATACGCCCGAGCAAGGGAGGCATCATCACCTAAACCCCTTGCATTCCATGAAATGATCTTCATGGCACTATGGGAGGGCGTGCAAGGCCGGCCTCCACCCCCTTTGGGGGAGAGTGGGATAACACCACTGAGAAGTGCATTTCCATTTCATCATCACCTTGATTCAATTCGAAAGAACTTGTAGAAGCTTCACCACATTTGAATTTTTTTGAACAACTCGCACCTTGATCATGAGCAGGACGTTTTAGAGACAGCTTAGAGGTGATTTCTTCCCCTACTTCCACCCCTAGATTATTTGTCATTTCTTGATCAGTCATGGCTTTTGGATGAAATCTGACCTCTCCTTTAGCAAACAACCATAGATTAAATCCACCTTTCCTTTCCCATCCTTCCCATTTTATTTTTCTTCTTTTCAGAAGCCAATCAGTTTCGATATATGTAGGATGCATATAAGATGCAGAGTCCCCAACTGATTTACTTCTTCCATGAAAGATACTTCTACGTTTTTTTGAAAGCCCAGGAGAAGATGTCATAGAGAAGCTTGACGGACTAAGATTAACTCACTTGTTCGGGGATTGAGGTGAGTTTAGAGGGTCACTTTCCTCGGCACATCAGCGGAGGCTCGGAAAGAGTTTGCAAGCGGGGAAAAGTGTGAACGGGGTGAATGACTCGAAAGGTACGGGATTAACCCTTGATCGGCACCAAAGGAGTGCAACATATTTCGTAGTCGTTGACGAGCCCGAGACAAACTTCCCGGCGAGGAGTAATACTTATAGGTCTCATCAGTGGAGACCCAAGTGAGGCTTCAAGTTGAAAAGGTAACCTGGATTGTACCACAGATGGTAGAGATGATCCTTGTTGGACAACATCTTCAAGAAGGCCTGGATTAACTTGATGCATAAACTCATCATTAGACCCATGTTCTTGAATGCGAGAGGGGCCATTAGAAGGCTGATTAGCCCATTCAGAAATACCAAGCACCTTAAAGAGAGTACGTCGAGGTTGAGAGATCACATGAGCCATAATATCTTGATTATCAATACTATTAGATAAAGCTTGAGATATGACTGGTTCCTGCATAAAAAAAATTGTTAGTAGGATAAAATTACGCATAAGGGTCTGAAGAGAGCCCAAATCTTGTTCCCGGAGACTAATGAACTTCATTGACACTTGTAAGGTTTTCTTGAGAATGATTAATATCCTGCATGCGTCCAGAATGAGAATCATTCACATTAGGATCATTAAAATCCTCTTCTCCATAATAGTAGACCTCAGTTCCAGGAGATGATGGGGGACTCCCCGAAGGAAAGTCTTGAAATCCAGAATTATCATCACTAGTAGTTGGAGATCTTCTCCTCAATGGAAAATCCTCCATTTCAATGTTTTGATATAGATTAACTTGCGTGTTACGATAACGAAAGCGGTCAGGAAGACCTCATATAAAGTTAGTATAATAAGTAAGATTCATTGGACCATATAAAACACTTATTCCTGATGACTCAAGGGCAGCCACTCTAACCCTAATACGCCTATGAGCCTCATAATCAGACAGATGGCAAGATCTAGTGTAATGACCCACACACCCGTATTTCTTACAAAATCTAAAAACACCTTCATACCTAAAATACACCCATATAACTTGTGAATCATGTAAAGGAAGGAAACAACCTGGGATTAATGGTTTGGAAAAGTCGATGATCATTTTTTCCCTTAGATTTGGATCGACATGAAGCTCGGACATTGGTTCCTCCATTTCCTCCACAAATCCTACATGGCGCGAGCTTGCATGGCCCATGCACTTGATAAATATCCCGGGGGGCAATCCCGAAACTCAAACCCAAACCCGAGCACGGTTAAAATTTATGCTTTGCGGCACGGTTGACCCGTAACACCTTCGGAAGGTGATGATACGACCATCAATCACCGCCGTATTTTCTTTGAATTAAAGCCTCCAGATCTGCTCTTTGTGAGCATGTGAGAATGTAATACTCTCCCGTTATTTGGACTTCAATTGGCCGTGTTTTATCCATTAGGTAGCAATTAGCCCCCGAACTAGAGTGGGAGTCGGTGGATTTGGGCCAAAAAAATTTGCCCAACGGACATATTCCAATTTATAGTGTCGATGGAAAAGATTCCGAAGGGGGGTTAATTAAAGCTCCCATCCGGAAATTTCGATATTCATTTTGATGCGCCATTAACTACCGCACAATAAATGAAAATTGAAAGAGCGAGGGAATTTATGGAAGAGAAATCGGTAGGAGAGAGGAATTGAAGGAGGATAATAAGCGAAGAAGAAGTAAATGCGATTAATCTTTGAAGGCGGTTCAATGCATAAATAGGGCAGAAAAGGTATTGGAAAGACGAAAGGGTTTTTGGGGAGTTGCTAAGTGTAGAACGAGATAATTGGCTCAGATCTGCATTGAGAACAACTGTAATATCTAAAAAATTAATTCTGACAAACCTACCTGAAGGTGCAATTCCCACAATACGGAAAGACGAAGTATTGGTGCAACTAAAAAGTTCCTTGATCTTTCCTCTGACTCTTACTGACGCGTGCAAGAAATATTTTTGAAGGAATGCATGTAAATAGTACCCATGCAATAAGAAAGGAAGGATAAGAGACTCACAGTTTTAGTGAGAGAAGCTCTCAAATTTTAGTGAGAGAAAAAACGATAAAATGTATATTACTGGTGTAAATTTTTCTTAGAAGTACTATGTCATACTTTTTCCGCTTATAATAAATGCAATATTTTAATTTTTACACTAATTATATTTTTTCAAATATATATATATTAGAAAAGTAAGTATAATGTTGTTTGATCAATCTCTCTCTCTCTATATCAACTTTTTGTAGTTTTCATTAATAGATAATTAGAGATATCAATAGTCAATGTTATGATTTGACAAACATAAAAGTCAAAATGTTGCATTTATTCAGAATGTATTTTTCTTTTTTGAAACTTACTAATTAAGCTCTGACAAACTCGTAGTCTAGTCAGTTGCTGCATTTTCAGAGTTTGAACATAATTGCTGGTTAAGCAACAATAATATATTTACCAGCATATTCAATCACTTGCTATAAAGATCCTTAATATTAAATACTTATGAATTCAACTTCTTAATTAATATATCCTCCCAAAAAAAAACACTTATTATATGATATAAAAATATAGTCTAGAATCTAGATTACTTGTTAGAAATTGTCCAAAGTCTAGTAAAAACTTTTAGGCCGTGAAATGAGTTTGAATCCTCATAGAGGTAGAGCACCAAGCATGGTAGTGTTGGGAAAAAAGAGTCGGGGTAAGTTGGGAGTTTGGGACTCTAGATAGACCTTGAATAAGAGCAACTCAAAGAGTTCATTCATCATACATACATGTGTACCATGTGCATGGTACACCCAAGTCTAATTTTTGCTTATTTGGAATTCTCGTTTTTTAATTACATTTTGCTCATTTGGATGATTTCAAATAAACAATGAGCAAAAAGATCGTTTTGGGTGTACCATGTTCACGATACACCCTGATATATGATAAAAATTTTGCAGCTCGAATATTCAATGTATCCCTAAAAGTTGTGAAGGGATGGAATATGACATGTGAAATTTGGTAAAATGTGTGATTTTGATTTTTGACCGATGAAGAATTGATAGGGAAAGCTCTGGAGGCTTTACAATCACGGATAGCATAATACAATTCGATGATCATGTTCATGCCTCTTAAAAATTAGGCCAACTGCACCCCCACATGGCCACAACATTGACTTGTATGATGGAGTATTCCGAGTCTATACAACCACCAATTATACCTCCATGGCATGTTCTTCCTAACCCAACCACTTCACCTCCAATATTCCTATACTTCATATTCTCTTTTCTACTTCAAATTATTTTTTGTCCCGGGCCATGCCCCGGATACTTATATATTTCATTTATTAATATTTTACATTAAAATTATAACACCAAATATTACTTGGTTTAGTGGTTAAGACATTAGTACACAAGCTTGAGGTCATGGGATCAAATCTTATATCATGCATAAACTAATATTTTTATTGTATGTGGAGTACATGAAGTCAAAACTCTAAGGAATACTTCTATTGTGTTAAATAAGTGAATTGCTCCCTCCATCCCTTAATTATTTCCCATTTTTAATCCGAGCACTATTCATAAGTAAAAAAAAATATCAACAAAAAAATCCCAATATATATAAAAAAAAAAATAGTACGTGGGTCTTCTTATTTCGATTCGTCTCATTATGTACATTAAGAAAATCGAACTTTTATAATTTTTCTACGATATGTAATTAAAAATAATCAAGATAAAAAACGTGCATTGAAGAAATGAGAAATCTATTGGAAAACGGAGGAAGTATATTCTAGTGTTTTGTCCTGTCAAAAAATATTCTAGTGTTTTGTATTAATCTTTTCCCATTTGTTTTATAAGGCACACATGTTTCTCAATAATTCTGCTTCATGCATTTATATCTTGTAATATATATCATATTCAAGGAAAGTAATTAACAATACCAGTTCGACTTCGAACAAAGTGTGTGGCTTATAAAAGGAACAAAGGAAGTACATCATATGCTTTCTAGATGGCCTCTTTGTTGCTACCATATCAGCTTCATTACAGGCTAAAGCCACATATAATTACAGTTTCACATCAATTAGACAGGGTAGAAAGGGGGGGATAATTACTCTTCAATGGCAGGAGTATTATATATATATGTTCATTCTTCCTTTTTCAGGTAGATGTTCATGTTCTACCTCTAAATCTGACAAACTAGAAATGCAAAACCAGAGCACACAATCGTGAATCGCGATACCGCACATCTCAGCTTAAAACACAAAATCCATATGCACAGGTTACCTTTGGCACACCTCAACTCTTCTAAATTGGGTTGGGATAACAATAGTTTAGGCGAGGAAAAAAATAAGGGAAATCTAACTATATGTGCAGAATCCGCCCCAAGGATCAAACATAACGGGACCGCAAGCAGTCTTATAGCTTCTTAAGTGGCAATTTCATCGACTTCAGAGTGGAAAACAAAACTCGGGAAAGTCGTCGTGATATCCCTGCATGAGATTTTCAAGTAAATAAATTAGGCCCAGTAGTCCAACACTCCCTTTGTCTCAAAATACTTGCCTTATTTTCCACTTCACAATGTTTCAGATTATTTACTCCATCTCTACTTTTTCTGTAAAGTTGGATCTCGCACTCATCTTTCTCTCTACTTTCTCACTCTTATTACAAAATTGTCAACTTGCTCTAGAACAAGTAATTTGATATAGGAATGGAATATATCTCGATTATGAGAATAAATTACCATACCTGAGATATTGGAGTGTCATTATCTTTAACAATGAAGGATTTTTAGAAACAAACTGATGCCACTCTGATTTATCAATCTTTCCATCTTGATTTACATCAGCTTCTTGGAATGTCTGCTCATATAATGGTACACCATAGTTAGCTTAACCAGGTTGCAAAAACAAAGAGATTGGCAGAAAACCAAACTAAAATTAAATAAGTCTTGCGTATAAGAGATGTATAAGCTAGGGTGAATTAGGATATGGAGTAACTTTATGCGCAACTCCAACGTAATAAATGACTTTTAATATGATCCAGGATTCTGGGTTAATTTTTATTATAGTATGATTTAGTGAATAAGACCATCTTATGTAAGAAAAGGACTTCAAACATACTTAAAAAACTCCCCTCAACTCCTTTCACCTCAATGATACTCCTACATAAGACTATAAGTTGAAGTTCCACAACTTTTATAAAAGATATGTACCCAAATCGTCACTGTCATCTTGTATCTTCGCCAACATGACCTATTTCTAAGGTCCTGTTCTTTTGGAATGGACTGGACTGAATGGCCTGAAGTGCAATTGTGAGAGGAATTTGTTGCTTGAACTGAATTTGTCTGAACTTTCATTAATTCAGTCCAAAAGAACAGGCCTAAATAGGTCATACATAAAAGGACACAGATCTGTTTCTATAATAACTTGTTACCCAAACTTGTATGGGTTCCAAACTTCCAACAAGCATCATCCAAACATATGACAAATGCAGCAATGTGTAATACTCACCTTATCAAGTATCACTTCAATTGTTTCATCTGCCAACTTCAACTCAGATTCATATAGAATCGCAATCAACATTTGCCTCACCTGCACACAGAAAATGATCCTACATAAGAACGATGTCTATGTCTGACAAACGTTGCAAATAGCTAAAATCGTGAAATAGCGAATCAAACTTTGCAAATTTACTAAAAACACAATCAACAAATGCATAACAGAGTAGACACATCACACTACAATGAAACCTAAAAGCTCAGGGATGAAAAACACACAATTATACATCCATGTTGAAGAAATGCCGGCGTCTATCGTGCCATCAGCTATCACTTGTTTCTTAAATTTCACTATCACAATATTATACAGTTCACAATAATCGTACAACTTCATGATGCGTCCAGCAAAAAAGGGAAGAATAGTGATCTTGGTAGCCTCCCAAGAAACAGCAACAGGGACGACCACATTTTGCAATGTCACAAAGCAGAGAGTAAATCCAAACAATGTCTGTCTGGCTAATAACAAAAGATGGTGACAACCATGTGGCAGTAATTTAAGATGCTGAAGGTGGGGTCTAGCCAATCTAAAGTACAGTATTACAGATTAAAACAAGGCAACATTCCGTGATGCAAAGTTTTTCTTTTAGAAAAAAAAGACGAATATAGTGAGTGGAAAATACAACATACCTCATCGCGCTCAATAAACCCTGTACCATCCAAGTCATATAGCCTAAAGGTGACTGCAATAGAAGAAAAGGAAAATACAATAATCAGCTATACATAAGCCACGTTCCACATATAAGAGAGACTTTGTATGAATGTGAGGGACATACAGTCTATCTTGTCTTCTTGAGAGGCATTAGGATGGAAGACGTTCAACACTCTAACAAAGTCACCAAAGTCAACTACTCCTTTCCGTTTGACATCAAATAAGTCAAAGATCTGTACGCAAGAGATATTAATGTTATTGGGTATCAATTAAAGAAAATCCCATCAACATAATTATTTATAAGAGAAAAAAAAATCACTCAATCAATTTTATTGATGGCGAAGAAAACAAGCAGTGTGTGACCAGAGATATCTTGACTTTAGTCTACAACAGAATGAGCGACATACCCGATTGGCGAAAAGATTCTCTTTCTTTTTGTTCTTGAATAAAGCTAATTGAAATTCCTCCTGCAGATACAATTGTAATAGTAAGAACACTATTCACACAGTTCCAACAATATTATCCATGTACGGGCATACAAAACATTAAAGAACTGAATCAAAAAACACTATACAGATTTTATAAAAATCCAACTCAAGTTGTTTTATGCAAGGCAGCCAAGATTGCAAGCCGGTCTAGATATGCCAAACAAGTCAGTAAGTCAATATCCAGGTCGAAACAATTCGCATTTGGATGGTTCATTCGTATTAGGTCTAAGGTAAAATCTGTCGTTTAGTTGTTTTCAGTAGATTTTATTGGGTTTTGGGTCAACGACTCTGTTCAGTACCCTAACTTCAGGCAGGTTTGACAGGTTATGAGGTATACAAGCAACTTCTGCACAAGTCAACAATTATGCACCCATACATCTAATGACACTTTCCTCTCTACACCTTGCGCTGGGAATAAGTATTGATACAGGATGAGAGAACAACAAAATATAAGACATAGCTAGGTAAGATAATAATGTTATTATACCTTGCTTATAAGCCCATCATCAATCACAGAACTGCTTATACTCTTGAACAGCTCGAACAAAGCCTCAACTTCACTCACACTAACTGGTAAGATAAGAGCAAAAAACCATTTTTAGAGCTTCAGGATTAATTCTAAACCAACAGATAATCCACTTGTAAATCATAAAATATGTAATTCCACTAGAAATCACCATATACCACTATCAAGTATCAACATACTAATTTCACAACTAAAACATCATAAATCCACAGTCAAATGGAAATTAACTACTCCATATCATATCAAATTATGTTTTTCGGCATGATAAACTTCGAAACGATATCATATACATGGCTTGAAATCAAACATAATCAAGGCTAATTACGATCGAAACTTACAAGCAGTTTGAGAAGCAAGAAACACAGGGTCTTCATGTCCAGGCCATTGCTTATTTGCAGTAGAATGAAAGCAACCCATTTTTCAAGAGGCAGAAATCCACCACTAAAAAAAGAGCTGAGGCTCTTTTTTTTGTTTACTACATCACCAGTAAAACCATCTTAACCTTGCAAATTCCAAAAACCAAATCCAACCCACAGTTGCAAATACTAATTAGTACATCATGTTAACATACCAATTTATTAACCCCATCTAATTTTTAACATGGAAATAAATCATAACAAGTTTTAAATTATAAAAAGTAATCAACTTTAATATAAATATAAAAAGTGAATTCAATTTGCTTGAATAATTCAACGCAGCATGGAAGAGCACTTTAATTGACTTTAAATCCAAAACATGTCAAAAACAGTGAACCACCAACATCCCAGCTATCAATTCTATTAAAAAAAAGGATATTCTCTACAACCTTAATTCCATTATCAAATACAAATTCAACTTCCTAATTTGTAAAGCATCAACCAAAAAAAAAAAAAAAAGGCAAGATTTTCCACCATAAAATGTAATTTTTTAAACCTTCCAAATCTTTCGATAATTACCTACCCACATCAAAATAATTCAATCCCATTTCATGAATCAAACAAATATATATACCCAAATTCAATTATACCATTTACATCCACAAATCAGAATTCAGAAAAAAAAAACCTACAAAAAATTACAATCTAAAAACAAAAGAATTATATAATGAAGACTTACAAAATATTAATAAAAAGTCCCGCCGGAGAAACTCCGCCGGAAAAATGTCAACTTTTCCGGCACAAAAAAGCACGCAACTTTAAAGAGGGGGAG
This sequence comes from Beta corolliflora, assembly GCA_947648045.1. Lineage (NCBI taxonomy): Eukaryota > Viridiplantae > Streptophyta > Magnoliopsida > Caryophyllales > Amaranthaceae > Beta > Beta corolliflora. The sequence continues at coordinate 37,726 of CANSZD010004265.1, forward strand.
AGAGAAAACAAACGACGCTAAAATGGGGGATTTTTTACACGGAAAATAAAATGTGGTTTTTATTTCAGAATTTATAGAGGAAAAAATGACTTGGAGATCAAGAGAGAGAAAAAGAGTCAGATCGGACGGCTGTAAAGTAGTGTGAGATTTAGAGAGAGAAAATTTAGGGTGTTATAAAATTTAGGGTAAAGGAGTGAAGGTGATTTTGGAGATTATATAGGAAAGAGTGGGACCTACTTGTTTGAAGTACTTTTTTTTTTCTTTAAAAGTGAAAATTCAAGAAATCAAAAAAATAATGAAAGAAGGTGGCACGTGAGTTCGTGTTTAGCGCGCGTTAAGTTGTTTCTTTTGAGAGTGAAAGGTGGAAATTCAGGAATTCTTTGGTGAGTTCTTACTACTTTTTTTTCACTTTTTTAGTTTAAGAAATAGAGTTCTTACTACTTTTTCTTTTTTAACTTTTTAGTTTAAGAAATAGAGTTCTTACTACTTTTGTTTTAGGTGGAATATTCTCGAATCTCTCTATTTCTGTCTGCCAACCCTTTTGGAAAAAATTTCAATTCAAAGTTGTACATTTTCGTTATGGTTTAAATGAAATATAGGGACCTGGTACAGGAATTTAGGAAAGGAGAGCTAGATAGAGAAAAAGAAGAAAAGAGACTCATGTGATGAGGAGAGAGATAGATAAAAGTTAATACCAAATAAAGTGATGTTTCATTTATTTAAACGACCGAAATAAGTAAGTATTTTATGTATTTTAGAAGGAATGAAGTACTTGTTTTAGAAACGTTGGAAATAATACTGCAATTCAAAATTATACTCGGGGGCGTTTAGTTGAGGGTGTGAAGAAAGTGAAAAGGGTTTCCAAACTTTTGTTTCCCTTACTTGATGTTTGGTTGATGATTTTTTCCTTTCCCTTTACCCATTTTTCAGTTTAGAATTATCCCCTTACCCTTAAATTCATTACCCGACCCCTACACACACAAGGTTTTGGATACCCCCAAATCCCTCTACACCATAACACAACCGACCACCACCCCACCACCACCACGACCACCAGCCGACCCACCGACCCCACTCAAGCAACCACCACGACCACATGAGCATCCGCCACTACCCTCCACCCGAGTCGCCAACCCCCCGTAACCCCACCTCCCGCAACTCCACCCCACCCCCTACAACCCCGACACAAACATGCCCGAAACTCTAAAGCATCCGCTGAAATTCCCACCCCACCCGCCGAAAACCCCACCACACCCGCCGAAAACCCCAACCCATCTATGAGACAACCACCCCCGGCCCCGTATGCCGGTCGCGTGGTCGATGCGGCGGACGCCCTTGCGGCGTAAGTGAGAGAAAGAGATGGGAGGGAGGGAGGGGGAGGGAGGTAAAGGGTCAACTTTTGTAATCCTTTCTCTTGTCTAACCAAACACATGGAGTAAATTGGGGGGTTTGGGGTTCCTTTCCTTTCCTAACCCTTATTTGATTCCTTTCCCTTTCCCCACTTCCAACCAAACGCCCCCTCAATTTGCTTCAAATGATCCTTCTTGCTTTGACAAAATTTCTCTCACAAAAAGTATCCAAATAAGAAAAAGAAAAAGAACAAAAGGAGTAGTACTTATATAAGTCTAAATTTACTTACTTCAATTTAGAAAATAAATATAAAAAAATTATATATGTACTGATTCTAGCCTTATATGCATACATGTGATGTGTGTGAGTGCATACAAAAAACACAATAGGAAATAGTTATTAGAATGTAGAAGAGGGAGAAGATTATGGAAAGGAAGAAGAAAAAGAAACGATATTTTGCTTAAGGTGTTTTGTATTTTTTTAAACAAAAATTAAAAGTTGTAAAATTGTGTGTAACCTTTAATCATGCAGATGGGATTGTGCCATTAAATTACGCATTTTCAAAAAAAAAATTAAGTTGATAAAGTTGATGTAGAAAGTTAATGTTTCCACGTAAATTACTCAATTTGTTTGCCGTTTTGTGTTTTTTTTTTTTTGTAAAGTTAGATTTTTTTTATGGGAGTTTGGTGTTCCCCTCCTATTTCCTTATAAAATAGAAATTCAAAACATCAAATAATTTGTTAATTGTCTAAAGTCTAGACATTGGATGAGTAAAAGTAAGTATTTTCTAAAAAAAAAATCAAAAAATCGGGAGGTTTTATTTAAATAAGATAATGACTATCTAAACAAAACACGTTGTGACTTTCAATTTATAATTGTGTTTAAGCTCCTTGAATTTTTATTTTAGACATTAATGCAATATTTGCCCTTTGATTTTATTTAATGATGTTTGAGTTTTACAAATTATTGCTAATATATAAGCAATGTCTAAACTGAAAAATAATTGACATATTGTTCTTTTTTTCCGAAGTTAAAAACTCATATGACATATACAATAGAGGTTAAAACTAACAAATACATATCATATTGAAATAAATATAATTCTAATATGGCAACACCACAATCGTTGAGTAGATCTAACACTTTTGAAAAGGAAAAATGGCCCGTAATAATCCAACCTTTTGCCCGTCCGCTCAAAATGGTCCCAACTTTCGTTTATTCTATAACAGTCCGTACTTTAGGCGGTATTAACTTTTGGTGGACCATACCCATGGGCAACCTGAGAAGCAGGTTAACGTGAACCACGTGAAACTCACGTGCGTTTTAATTTCCTCCCAAACCCCAACCTAACTCACATTACTAATTTCTCTCTCTTGTTCTTCTCTAACCTCCATTGATGACTCTCTTCCCTTCCTCTCTTCATTTCTTCGTCTTCTACTTTGTTTTTTAAATTTCAGTTGAAATTAGCTATACTCTTTAAGCTGGATTGGGAGAAATTGTAGCTGGGCGAAATTGTAGCTGGAAGACGAACATTGCAAGTTGAAATTACCACCACCCTCAACAGAAAAAAAAAACCACCACCACGATCTCCTCTCTTCACCTCCACCACCATACTCGATCACGATCTCTCCACCTCCACAAACAGCAAAACTCCCAGTAGCTAAAATTAACCCACTTCTCTCTCTCCTCTCTCTTTTCGTCTGCTTCCCTTCTCTTCATCTTCATCTTCATCTAAGAAACGACGATTTGGCTCAATTGCATATGAGAAACAGTTGCGAATGTTGGGTGGGTCGTGGTGGTTGTGGTTGTTGTGTGGTCGTGGTTGGGTGGAGTTGTTGTCGTTGTTAGGGTGGTTGTGGCCAGTGGGGTTGTTGTTTTGAGTGGCGATGTGGGTGGGGGTGGGGCCATGGTGGTTGCAGTGTGGCCGTGTGGGATAGGGTTGTAATGGTGGGGGTCGGTGGTGATTGCCGAGTTTGTGCGGGTGGTTGGCAAGTGGGGGAGGCATTGATTGGCGTAGTAGTGGGTCGGGTTATGGAGAGGTGTTGTGGGGCATAGTGATGGGTTAGCAATGGTGGTGGTGTAGTTAGTGGTTGATTAGTTTTGAAAAAAGAAATCAGTGGGTGTGGCGTGGTAGTGGTTGATTAGTGAGAATACGTATTTCTCTTAATTAGTGAAATCAGTTAAAAAATAATGAGAAATGAAGGAAGAAATGAGGGAGTGGTGCAGTGGGAATGAAGAGGAAAAATGAAGGAAGTAATAAGGGTGAAATAAGGGTGTTGTGTTTCCTCAAAAAAAAAGAAAAAAGAAATAAGGGTGTTGTGAAAACGAGAAAAAAAGGAAAATGAAAAATTAATTAAGTGAAACCTCGCTAGTAGCAGTTACCATCTAAGAAAGGTCCAATAAAAGCCAAGCACTCCAAAGTTTGGACCACTGTAGAATAAACGAAAGTTGGGACTATTTTTAGCGGATGGGCAAAAGGTGGGAGTATTACGGGTCATTTTTCCTTTTGAAAATCATCGTCTTTCACAAAGTTGTTTGATACAACCTTCTACAAGTGGCTCGATCGATCTGTTTTAGTTTTAAAAAAGATATGGATTTAATTCAACTGACTGTAAACGAAGTACTGGCATCGATTACAACCCCCCACAAATTTAGATCAACCAATCAACCTTCAACTTGAGAATTTGGATCTTCAATCAACAACAAGCATTACTCACAACTTCCACAAACTAGGTGAAGACAACCCTACAAGAGGATAGATAAAAACTTCCATAACAGGGAGAGAAAAACTCTCACAAAGTGATTAAATTATTAAACATAAGCAAATAAGGGAAAAGGGGGATAAAGCCAGCTGAAAATGAAAGGAAACGGGCTAGGAAGGGAAAATGGACATTCCTAGCATGGGATGGAGAAGGAAACTGGAGGAGGACGATGAGCGAAGAAAGAGAGGAATGAAACAAAAAGATCAAGTTTTTTTGTCATACTGTTCTTTGGAGTATATAATTTAAGAAATTTTTTAGAAAAAGATATAGGTTATGTACATGTCTCACAAAAATTTCTAAAATTATACTGGTCTTTTGAGTATATAATTCTAGAAAATATTGTGAGATATGACCTATATCTTTTTTTTTTACAACGAGTACAAACAAGCAGATATATATAAAAAAAAAAAGCAAAAAACATACTATAACACTCTGTCTTGTCTAGCATGAACATCTAAGACATGAGTTGGGTGTATAAGACTTATAAACTTTAAAGAAACTGCTATTATCAAACCTGACTTTATTCTGGATATACATTTGGTCTCTTCATTACCAATAAGGCTATGTTCAGTTCACCTTATTTTCGTTTATTTCGGATCGTATCGTATCGCACTGCATCGATCGGAAAAATCGCCGGATCAAATCAGATAAGTTCAGATTATGCTTATATTTAAAAACTTATTATTATTGTTATTATTATCATGATTATTATGATTATTAGTATTACTAATGCTATTATTGTTATTGTTATTATTATTATTATTATTATTATTATTATTATTATTATTATTATTATTATTATTATTATTATTGTTGTTGTTGTTATTATTATTATTATTACTATTATTATTAATATTACTTTATACGATTACTATTACTATTAATATTACTATTTACTAGTACATTTGTTCAAAAAGATTATTATTATTGTCGTTGTTGTACTTATTAATTATTAATATTGGTAATTATTATTAATGTCGTTGCTATTATTATAAATGTCATTGATATCACTATTTGAAGCTATTTGTGTTCAAGAAGATGAATGTTCTTTTGACATTTGTACGTGTTCTTTTTTATATTTGTTCTAATTAATAATTTTGATATGTGATGTTCTTTTAGATGTTGTACATGTAACGAACATGACAATAGTATATGATGTTTATTTTTTTCAACAATTTTGGTAGAATAATATAAATTACATGTTACTAGTTTATATAAAACATGAGTAGCATAAAATAACCTAATGGTGTTGTCATCACGTTCAAAATTTTCCCTACAAAGGATTTCAACTTATCTTTAAAAACAAAGTTTATATAGAACAAGACAACGATATAAGAAGAATATTTAACCATTTTGTTCAAGATCATATGATTATATATATTTATAGGTTTATTTATAATAAAAAAGAATAATTTATTGATATAACAAAGAACATGTTGTTAGTTAAATCCAAACATGTCATCAATATAAAAATAACATCTATCTTTTATTTTTAGAATGTGTTCTTTAAATAGATTTTGTATGCTCTTTCAGTATATGTTCTTTTTTTAATATCATTATATGTTCTTTTCATTACTACCTAAATTCTTATTATTAATGGACCTTGAACATGACAATATGTTCTCTTTACCATGAACAATATGTTTTTTTTACCTAAAATGTGTGTTATTTTATTTTTAATTTTTTTTGGGCCCCTTTCGGGAACCCCGTGGTAAGAGGAATTTCCTCTGGGCTGCCCTCGCACGGGGTCAGTCACCTAGAGATCCAACAAGCCCCAACCTCCCTCCCCCACCCACAACAATATTGAAATATATGCTTTCACTAAAATTTGAACCTTGGTCTCCCATGTAGGAGGTAGGAAGCCATACCATTGGACCCAAGAGTCCTTGGTCTTTTATTTTTAATTGTATGTTCATATACTAATGTGTTCTTTTTCAAAAAAAAAAACTAATTATGCTATTATTATTATTATTATTATTATTATTATTATTATTATTATTATTATTATTATCTATATTATTATTATTATTATTGTTATTATTATTATAATATTATTTATATTATTATTATTATTATAAAATTATTATTATATTATTATTAATATTTATCATTATTTATTACTATTACTATTATTATTATTATTATTGAATGTTGTGCATAGTAATAAAATGATAGTAATAGTAATACTAGTAATGAAATACAAAGTAATAATAATATTAGTAATATGTTTTGTAAAAGATAAGTTTAGATCGATCGATCGGATCGAAAAAAATAAGTTCGATTAGATCGGATCGGATAAGTTCGTATCGTAAATTTAAGGTGAACTAAACATAGCCTAAGGCTATGTTCGCTCACCTTATTTTTACTTATTTCGCATCGTACCCGCATCGAAAAAATAAGTTCGCATCGATCGGATAAGTTCGGATCATGCTTATATTTAAAAACTTATTATTATTGTTATTGTTGTTATTATTGTTATTGTTATTATTATTATTATTATTATTATTATTATTATTATTATTATTATTATTATTATTATTATTATTATTATTATTATTATTATTATTATTAGGGTAAATTGGCGCGAACAAAGACCAACTATTAGTTTGGTGACAAAACAAAGACCAACTAAAAAGAAGGTGCGATTGACAACACAAACTTCATAAAGCTCGGGTGCACGCAACAACATAAATGAAGCTTTTGGCCCGAGATTCCTTTTACGCCGGCAAATCTTCGATATTTTTACTTTTTCAGGGAATCTCTCCCACTGAATCAATTTTCCTTTTATTTTCCCTCCCTTTTTCTTCCCAAATCACGTGACCCTCTCATTAAACACTTATAAACCCTCAATCACAATACACTAAACATCCATGAAATAAGGACAATTACAATGACCATTTCTACTACTCCCCATAATGTCCTAACTTGCTGTTTTAATTTCTTATTCTCAATCTTTAATGCCTTCAACTGCTTCTGAATTCCTTCCATTGTTATGTCTTCACTTTTACTTTCCTTACATGCCATCAATCTCTTCTTCAACTGTTGGACTTCTTCTTCTAATGCATTAGTCTTCTCAGCATATTCTAAGATGACTTCCACAACACGAGGTCCATAGTTGTCACTGTCATACCACTCAAAAAAATGGCAATCATCTTCCTTCCAT